>JAQQSU010009210.1:0-12752 GCA_028627135.1 Pseudochirops cupreus
GCTCCACGTGACCACATTCAGCCTATTAGGGAACAGAGTATACTTTCAAATATCCAAGGGTCCTCAGTCACATAGACACTTTAGCAAAGGGCCTAGGGGCAGGGAAGATCTTCAGATTCCCATAACAAGATCACAGACTTAGATCGAGGTGGGACCTTAAAGAACATTATACCCAACCACCTCATTTTACAGATGAGGAACCCAAACTTTAGGTAGGTAAACAAATGCCTCCCTTTTGTTCTGAAACTGCTTAACACACTGGGGTAGGCCCTCATTTCCTTATTCCTGGGCTATTGCAAAAGCCTGTTGGTTGGCCCCTTCACCTCAAGTCTCCCCCTCTTTGGTCCCATCATCCACTTAGCTGTCAAAGTGATCTTCCAAAAGCACCACTATGACTGTGTCATAACCTGTCCCCACTGAACTCCAATGGCTCTCTATTACTTCCAGGATCAAATATAAAATCTTCTGTGTGGACTTTAAAGCCCTTTATAACCTGTCTCCTTATCACCTTTCCAGGCTTCTTATACCCTAGTCTGTGCTCTACACTCCACTGGCGCTAACTTTGTTTCTATTCCTAGTGCAATACAACCCATCTTCTGATTCCATGCATTTTCACTGGCTGTCCTTTGTGCCTAGAAGAGTCTTTTTTCTCATCTCTGCCTTCTGGCTTCCCTGGAGTCCTTCAAGACTCAGCTAAAATGCCATCTTTTGAAATAAGCCTTTGCCTGTTCCCCATAATGCTGATACCTTTCCTCTGAGATGATCTCCAAATTATTCTATTTTCATCCTGTAAGCACAAAATCCTTTGACATTTGCCCCTTCCTATTAGAATGTGATTTCTTTGAGAGCTGGGGTTATTTTGCCTTGCATTCATAGCCCTTAGAGCAGTACCTGGCACACACTAGGTCCTTCATAAATGCTTGTTCACTGATTGGCTAAGAAATAATTATCAAAATATATTTTTAATGCTCACAGACCTCAAGTTAATATATATGTGTATACATATATATATATGTATGTGTGTGTATGCAATACACACATATGTACATGTTGACATATATAAGTATATATTTTTATCCAATTGTATTAATGCATATATCTATATTTTGACTTATCACACACATACACATGAATATCTCATCATCATTTGTGTTCTGATATTATTCATTAGATTATAAGCTCCTTGAGGGTAATCTTCCATACTTTCTTATCCTGCATGATTTTGTTCTCATTGCCCTATAGATTCTCTATAAGTGTGTACATATAGATATATACAATATACTTATAAATTATGTACTGAGAATAGCTATATAAACATACATATACACATATATTGGTGTGCAAATATATGTGTGCGTATATAGTAGAGCAGGAGGGACAGAGGTTATTTTTAAAAATTTTTATTTTTAAATTATGGAATAAAAAAAGCATTCTAATAACATAGTATAATAATAAAAAAAGATGATTGCACATGAAACTGCAAATTTATTGCTAGTCTTTTAAAATATATAATTAAAGTTATCATGTAATTTTCCCCCTTTTTTTCTTCCCTCCCCCTCCCAGAGATGGCTACCATTAGACACAAATATGTGGATGTGTGTGTAAGTAAAACCACTCTTTACATCCATTTATCAGTTATTTCTCTGGATGCAGAGAGTATCTTCATAGTTAAAATGACTTAATCACTACAAGTTGTTTTTTAAAACAATATTGCTGTTACTGTATACAACATTCTCTTAGAGAGGTTCTTAAATTTTATTCATATTTTAAAATAGCCCATTTCCATTCTGGAATTTAGACAGCAATTATGCTGCTTAGAGGAAGCAGCTCTTTTTGATTTTTTTAATACAGAGAAGGATGGAAAATTTACTACTTCCTATTTTGAAACATGTTGGTGTGTAATTGTGGAATTGATGAAGTTTCAAGACCTTATATTTTGCAACCTTGGCATCATACTGTCTATAGTGTAAGTAGGCCTTGTGTGAAGTTTGTGAAGTATAGCACAGTCCCTTGAGAGTTTTGACTGCACAACCTCATAGGAGTCACACAATTGGAGAGAGTGCTATGACTTACAAGGGTTTTGACCAATATACTTTTGTCTTCAGTAACATGTCAGACATTTTACATTGATACTTGATTTGTTAGCAGAAGTTTTTTTGTATCTCTTACTATTTACAGGGTGCTGTGTTCTACTTTATAATTATCTCATTTGATCCTTACAGCATTGAGAGGTAGGTGCTTCATTTTACAGATAAGGAAACTGAGGCAAACAGAGGCTAAGTGACTTGCCTAGGGTCACTATAGATAATCAGAGTCTGGGACCAAATTTGAACTCAGGATTCCCTGATTCCAGGTCTCGCACACTGTCTATGATGCCACCTCATACCATTGTATCATGTTGCTATGGGCCATCTCTCTGCAACCTAGCTACTTTCTGACAAAATTAGGATATCTAGATACTTCAATTTTAGAGAACATTCCCTTTGTCATAAGAAAAAACAACCTCAAACAAAAGGAATTTAAAGGCAAAAACTTAAGATTCATGGATTTTGGATGAATTTTGATTGAGCAGTTTTTCAAAACTTTTCATGAAAAATCCTATATTTTATCCTCTGTAAAATTTTATCTTCTGTAAATTATCCCCATTGTAAGTTTCAGTTTTCTATTTTTGAAGTGATCTCTTTACTTTCCCTATTGTTTTTAATACAATCCAAACAACCATGGTCCCTTCAGTTCTGTTGCAGTTATAAAGATGGAAGTCCATCCTTGGCATGATTAATCACAAAAGGCCAAAATATCTAAGTTGAATCCATTAATAAATCAAAGGTAAAATAGATGTGAATATGTCTTTAGTCATTTTGAAAGAATCATCAAAGTTTTGGGACATTTGATGCAAATTGATGGCATCATATATGAAATATCTTGTGATTCATCACAAAGAATCTATCACACCCCTTTGAAACATCAGGCTTGTTCAGAGTCAGCCAGTAGAATAATGAATGAATCAAGTAGTGTAGGACTCCTAAGCAGCACTTGCCCTTAGGAGAAGAAATTAAGTATCATCAAACAATCTCTGAGAGAAGACAGTTCTGGAGCTGCCAGCATAGAATCAATAGTACCATATGAAAAGCCGATAATCTAAAGGGTAGGTCTTACATGGAAACAAATTAAACTTCAGTCCAAATTTTGTTAGTCATTCCTCACAAAAAGGAGGAAGAAGATAGGCATACATTATTGGAAAACATGAAAAATAGCTGTGAGAACTACAGCAGTACTTTTGGTATAAGATAATATCACTCCACCTGGCACTTCCCTATGTAAATGTAAATACACTGATTGAAAATGAAAGTGATTCACTTCCAATGGGAACCTATGAAAATTCTAAGATTCAAGAATGAAATTCAACGATATCTACATGAACTTGGCCATTACCAGGTCAAGAGGGAAGTCCCTGATGAATGGCAGGCTCATGAGGAATTTTGTATGGAAATGAAAGGGTTCATGATAGACCACAGATACCAGAAATTTGGGTAGGCTCATGCTTAATAAGTTGAGACTTGAGGATCAAGGTTAGTATACACAAGGAAAGGGTAGAAATTGTGCAAAACATCAACATGTGCTACAAAAGTTTAGTACCTACAGAAGCACCTACTATATTACCTGGTGGCCAAATTATATATCAAAGCTCATTGTTTTCGTGGACTCACTGATGACACATCCATACCATAAGTTCAGACCTCAAAATGTCCTCAAGAACTCTATCAATAAACACTGTTGGAAAGGGACAAGCAACATAGACAACTGTTACCTGCAATTTTCTAGACACAACTTTGATACATAAAAACTTAAAATGTTTTAATAAATGTTGCTATAGGAAATAGTTATAATTTCTAAGAAAAATCACATGAATAGATTCCAGCATAGGAGATCAAAATCACATGATAAGAGAAAGAGGTGTTTATCATCTCTGCTGTACTGTTTGCTACTGGAGTGGCACCAAGGAAGCCTTCAGTGAGCCTATGGTGGGTGAGCTTAGATTCCCCATACTTTTATTCAACTACAAAAAGCCATAATCTCTCTATCTGCAATAGTTTATAGAATATTATATATGAACTCTAAACAGCAAGATACCAACTTGTCCTGGGACAATTTCTATCTGATCCCCAACAAAAAATGAAAAACTAGATAGTAATAACGACAGTGACAAAAAGAACAATGGAGAATAATGACAACACTAATGTTGGCAATAGGAATAACCATAGTCCACTTACCTGAGCCCAGTGTCTTGGAATAACAGTCCATGTTTCTGAAAGGAGAAGGCTAAGGGTGAAGCCCCGAGTGCAGGTGGTGTAGTTTGAATGTGGCCAGAAGGATAGTTACATAAGATTTCAAGGACTTCAAAGTGTCATACAGACAGACATTGGACAGATGTATACACATATTTACAGATTTTTGTCTGCAGTGAACTTTACAGCAACCCCGTGAGGTATAGGTGACAGTCATTCTCACCATTCTCCCCACCCCTCGGCTGTGGTTTAATGAGATAAAATTACTTGTTTTGGGTCACACAGGTAGTAAGTAATGGAGCTCAGATTGCTGATTGTATGTCAATTGCTCTGTTCTCTACTCCAATAAGAGTTTACCAACAATTAGCACCAACTAGAAATTGGTGTTTTCATTAGGATGCTTAATGAATTCACTATCAATGGAGGTTCCTAAGCAAAGGTTAAGTAACTGTAAGTAACTTTAAGTAAGGTTAAATCCACTGAAGTGGATTTCCAATTCAACACAGGGCTTTGAAGATCCTTTGCAACTCTAAGTTTCTGCAATTCCACTTCAGAATTTAATATCAATATTTAATGATGTCATGCCCAGTAACTTTTAATCAAGGAGATCAGATAGCAAATAACCTCTTCTCTTGGAGTATTGGATAGGCAGGTAGGTAGAGTCAATATAATTTATTGTCAAACCTTCCAACCGGGAAATCCTTGGCACCTGAGCCTGGGAATGTGATCCAATGTGCACTGAAAATCTTTTCAGCACAACACTTTTCACTTCAGTACAATATTACATGGGATATGTGTCAAGAGAGTATTGGACAGCAGTCTCCAAATGAGACTTTGCAGAACATCATTACGTGAAGCAGAAGAAGAAAAAAAGAAGAGAAAAATTGATCAAACTTGTATGGGCAGAGTATAATATGAGTAGAGAAAATAGAGGTGATCATTTTATTTATTCCTAGATTACCATTTATTAAATACTAGAAATACATAGCAGCACATGATAATGATGATGCCTTTTTTGGGATCAAACCTATAATTTCACTAGAATGGGAAACTCCTAATAAATAAAGTCCATCTTTTGAGGCAAAGTGGCACACTCTTTGTAGCTCAACTTTAGAAAGTTGTTTAAGGTGCTGAAGAATTCACTGACTTACCCAAGGTCGCAGAGACAGTAATTGTCAGAGGTGAGCTTTGAACTCAGACCTTCCTGACTGCACATTGAGCTGTTTGCATCACAAAATCTTGTCTGGTCTCTTCAAAGTGGTGTTAAAAAACACAAAACCAAAACAATTGCATATTAACAGTAGTAAATATTTGTATAGATTGCCTCAATCACAAGGCTCTCTAAATATACAGGATGTCCCAAAAGATTTATAGCTTTAAACTACACTAAGACTTCTGGGGTACCATGTATTCTCTGATTTGATCCTCTCCCCAGTTTTGTAAAGTCAACAGTGTAAGCCTTATCCACATATTCCATGAAACACGAGGACAATGACACTCAAGGTTGGCCAAGTCAAGATTGACTCAAGTTTTCAGGCTCCAAGCCCATTGTACTTTCCATTAGAATCATGTTTTTAGATCTGGAAAGAACCTTAAAGACCACTTGGGCTCACCACTCAATAACTTGGGCAATGAATGTCCCACAGATAGGATATAATATTGTCCTGATCTGAACCCAGATCTTATGATCTAGAAATCCATTGATCTTCCATTATGCAATGTTATCTTTATATGGCATTTCTTTGCCTCCCAGAAATCTGAAAAGGACAGCAGAACTTCCAAGGATTGGTGACTGGAATTCCATCGGGGAAAACAAAGGAAAACTTTTCTTATTTCCAGGAGCATGGACATGGGAGAAGTGAGGGAATGCCTAGCTTGAGGGATAGGAAATTTAGGCACTAGAAGAATGAAAACCAAGGGGAAAAGCATCGTTAAAGCAAAGCCCACACTGCGACTGTGGTTAATATTGTGTTGGCCATTTCCATTATAAACCTGTATTTTCTGGGATTTATAACTCAATCATAAAAATTTGCTGTGGGCTGAAACTTGGCAAGCAGATCTATTTGCTGAAAAAATGAAGGACTCCCACAGTGCAGGAGGAAGGACTCACTAGCTTTGATTTCAAAGGAAAGACGATTTAAAAAGCAAATTGGAGGGGAAAGTTATTGTTGAAGATTGCTGAGTGTCTTTTCTTTAGACTTTCCTAGAAACTTACTGGCAGCTATCTCTCCTTTTGCCGGAAGTATTAGTTATCAGATCTCAGAAATGGAGGAGAGCAAATAGAAAAAAATGGGGGGGCACAGAGGGAAGAACAAGGAAGTACATATTAATTTAAACATAATATATTGAAAACACATGTCTACTTCTGACTTTTTAAAAATGTAATTTACATTTTGGTATTTATGCCCTCCATCCCCTACTCTGCGTGGAGTAAAAAATGATGCTTGTCACCTTCATTTTCAGCCTACAGTTAATTTTGCTTTGCAGTCTGATGCATGTTTTCCAAGTTTTCTAACACTGCAAACCACAAGTTAAATCCTTAAAAAAACACACACACAACCATCAACTTACAGAAATTTTTCAAAAGCTTTTTGCATTAGGCCCTAAAAGCCAACCTTTAAAATGAAGGTGAAATATGAATTTGAAAGCCAGTTGACACTTTTTATAAATCTGATGTTTTTCATTTTGATTTTACATCATTTTGTTTTTCTTTTCATATAGAGTTCTTTTGGGGTTACTAAGAGCCATTACCATTCTCTTACAAATGAATACATAAAGATCACAAAAAGTCATGGATCAGATAGTCCCCAGTGAGTTCATATTTGTTCATTTTTGTTATGTAATAACGTTTGGCAACATTTTACTTGATACTGACCATATGACCATAAAGAAAATTGAATTCAGTTTAATTCAGCCAGTATTTGTGAGAGTCAGTGTGCCATAATTTTTTGGAGAATCATACTCAGAGTCAGAAAAATATGGGTTCAAGGCCCATTGCTAAAACATGTGGAGTGTGTAAATCTGGGCAAGTCATCACTCTCAGTGATAGAGGCAGTTTTCTAAGACTCCAAATTGCAAAACCATTGCCAATCAACATTGAGAGGATTTCCTCATGATTTAATATGAAATTATATGTATTTAACGAAAAAATTTTACAAGGCTGGGGAGATATAAGGACAAAAAAGAGACAGGCCCTGCACCCAAGAATTTTTTTTTCTACTAGGAGAATCAAACACATACACATACAAGAGACAGAGTGCTAATAAATGGGGGTGGGGTGGGTAGATGAGGGAGAAAACATCATATATGGCCTCATATATGGGATAGCACCTGCTCTGTGTTTTAAACTAAACTAAGAATTTTAAAAGACAAAAAGGAAGATTCTAAACACGGGGAACCACTAGTGAGAGAGATACCATGTGACGTTCAAGGAAGAGCAAGCAGAACAATTTGGCTGGAACAAAGAGTTCATGAAAGGGAGTAACATGGAACAAGATTGGAATGGTAGGTGGGAGTCAGATGGAAGATGGCTTTAAACGCCAGGCTGAATTTTTAGTTTTAGCCTCAAGGCAACGGTGTTGTTCATTGTCTGGAAACAAAAATGATAGTGGTAAAAGATTGCATTGTAAGGCTATATTTGCTTAGGCAAAGTAGAGTTGAGAGAACATAACTAATTTGATAGTCTGATGCAAAACATTTGAGGATTTGGAGGCTGATATGGGATGACTTGGATGAGTCAAGCATTTTTTTTTAAAGACCAGAAACATCCAAAAACTTATCTTAAATTTTGCTTCTTCTATACCTGTTTTGCATGTATCCTCTCACCAGCAGAATGTAAGCTCCTTGAGGGCAGAGACCATTTCTTTTTTTAACTTGCCTTTGCCTAGCACAGTGTCTCACTCAGAAAGTGGTGTTAATAAATGTTTGTTGAACAGAATTGATTTACTTAAACTTCTTTGCACATATTCCAAATTATTAATGTTTCATGGAAATTGCAAACACATCATTCCTCAGCAATTGCCCGTATACTTTTGATGTTAACTGATATTTTCAAGCAAGAGTGAGGAAGATCTCTTTTCCTCATCTCCAAAAGAAAAAAATTAAGAAATTAAATTAAATATATCTTAGTGGTAGAATGTTAAAAGCTACAAACATTAGATCCAAATAATGTGTAAATTATAATTATTTCTGCACTATTAACTTAATAACATTTTTAGCTAAACATGTGTTTTCTAACTGAACTGTTAAGTATGATTCTACCATATAATTTGTGCCAGCTAGGATGTACACATGTTAACTGTGAGAATTCATTGTGAGAATTTTAGCTTTTTCATTTGGGCTATAATTCATCATCATGGCATGACCTGAGCAGACTAAATTGCGTTGGATTGCCCTTGATTTGGGCATTTTGCTGAGGAAAGGTCATCAGCCCCCATTATTGGGAAAATATCTTGTAGTAACAAACAAATCAATAAATAGAATCATTTGGAAAATGCTCAGTAATTAACAGAAGTATGGGAAATGATTTTCTGTAAGAGTGGGATTCAGGTCAAGAGGCAGGCAGCTGATGGACATAGGAGGAAATGTGGGGTTGCCCTGCTGGCCCTCATGGAACCTGTTGTCAACATACATGAGCTTTTAGCAATAGTTCCAGGAGTTTGCCTACTTCAGAATTATAGGCCAAGAGGTCTGTAATCTGGAAATATTTCACTAATAATTTCCTGTATCAGTTACCAAATCCCCAAATGCTTTGAGACCAAATAAAGAAGGTCAGAATATTGAGGGCTGATTGTCCCAAGTCAATCAAGTGAATAGGTTAAGGAGCTACTCTGAGAGATAGAGGAAAGGTCAGAAGAGCAGGAAAGATCTCTAGTCACCTTATACTCACCACCATCAACCTCTCATCTATATACCCCTTCAAAGATTGACTGAATTTTTTTTTTTGCTTTGTGGAGGGGAGAAGGTAGGGCACTTGGGGTTAAAAGACTTGCCCAAGGTCACACAGCTAGTTTTGTGTTAAGTGTCTGAGGCCAGATTTGAACTCAGGTCCTCCTGACTCCAGGGCCAGTGCTCTATTCACTGGGCCACCTAGCCACCCTGATTGAATGAAGTTTTTCAATTAATTAGTGAATGTAAAAATGGGGCTGGAGTCTCATGGAAGAAAAGGAGGGATAAATGTTCTTGTTCCATAGAGAAAACCTAATTGTTATATACACTAAAGCAATATTTTCCAATGGCAAGAACACTGAATTTGGAGTTAGAGAAGTGTTCAAATTTTGGCTCTAACTCTTATTACTTGTGAGGTTGTATAAGTTACTTAACCTTTCTGGGCCACAGTTTCCCAATCTGTGAAGTGAAGGGACTGGACTAGATGTAGACTGAAATGCTTTTCATCTCTAGAGCTATGATCCATAAACATTTATTGAATTCTTACTCTATTCAACACCTTGTGTTGAAACTACTTTTTTAAAAAAAATATAGAGCACTGTCCTTGACTTCAAGATGCTTAGAAAACAGGATATACACATGAAGAGACACCAGTTAAAAGCACCATCAGTGTGCCCAATGAGGGTCATAGCATTTATGATCAGTAGGTATTCAGAAAAGGAAAAGGTCATTCTGGATTGGGACAAAGAGGTAACATCTCATGGATAAATGAATCAGAGGATTGATTTAAGTAAATCTGAGTGGCTAGGAGTAATTTCAGGAAGGAAAAAAATGGAATGAGCAAGATAAGGAGTTGGGCAGGAATGCAAAAGTGAACAATAACTCCCAGAACAGTTGGACTGAATTGCGGAATTCCTATGGGAAAATAATAAGAGACTGAAGAGGCAGGTATCGACCAAATGATGGAGGACATGAACATCAGGCTGAAGAATCTGGACTTCATTCTTTAATCAAATGTCAACTACTAAACTTTTTTGAGCATAGAAATATATTCAAAATGGCATTTAGAATGACTAATCTGTCCATAAATATCAACCATAATAATTCCAAATAGGTTCAACCCATTGTATCAGCAAGCACCCCAGCACAACCAGGGCGGCTGCTAGCACAGGTTCTTAGATCTGCTTTTCTAAAGGAAAGCAACTCAAAATGGGTTAACAATCTTACTTTAATCGATCAAATATCACTTACCTAGTTCAGGGGGAAAAGTCAGCACCCTGAACTTCAGAGAATACAAACAGAAGTTACAAACAGAGAAACAGATCAGCAGGCGGCTTCCAGTGTCTGACCATTACATCAGTCACCTATTCAGTTACCAGAGAGGGAAGCACCAACATCCGGGCTTTTCACAGCCGGGGGGGCTCAACGGCTGCCCAGAGTCTTGTCTGGCCAAATCACACAACTCTTCTCAAAGTGAGCCCCAAAGCAAAACCTCACATCAGGGCGTATATATAGCCTTCTCCTGGATGGGAGAATATCACAGCCCTCTAGACCCACTGCCCAATCACAAAGCTACAAGGCACGGGCATTCCTGGAAAACAAGCCTGGTGCCACAGGCTCCACGTGACCACATTCAGCCTATTAGGGAACAGAGTATACTTTCAAATATCCAAGGATCCTCAGAGTCACGTAGCCACTTTAGCAAAGGGCCTAGGGGCAGGGAAGATCTTCAGATTCCCATAACACCCATGTAAATCAATTGCCAGAATAATGAGACTAAAAGACACTAAAAAGCCCCTTAGTCAGTAAACACTTGACTCTGGGCCAAGGACAGTGATTTGGCAACCAAGAACGCTACAGGTTTAGGATATGAAACTCTGAAATGTTGTGGAGAAGGTGCAAGACAATAAATCTCATAAAACAGAGAGAAGCAGTAGAGAGGAAAACTAGCTTCAAGATCTAACTAAGCAAAGTCATTCCAAGAACATTTAAAAATAATGAAGACAACAAATAAAAGAAAAACTGAAAAGATTCACAGAAATATTAACAGATGTTCCCCACCACTACCACCCAGGACAGGGGAGCCACCACCCTTCAGCTCACTCTAACAATAACAGCCCTAGGTATTCTTGTAGAGGAGGCAGAAATGGCATTTTTAAAAAGTATAGACAAGAAAAGCACCTGGACTAGATGAAACGTACAAAGAGGAAATCCATGCTGGAGGTGACAGGCTGAGAGAGACTGAGGAATTTAATTACCAGGTAGCTGAAGGAAGGGAAGTTACCAGAGATATGGGGCTGGGAGGAATAAACTTTATTAATACTCCCAATTTTCCCAAAATGTCTAGCGAGAGAGCATCAATGACCAAGTAGTGTATTTAATGAGAACAATCTATACATACATTGAGGGCATCCTTCCTGAGAGTAATAGACTTTAACAAATGATATTTCACAAGAGATCATAACTTGGCCATCACAAAATTGACTGAAATATGTAAAGACTACAAGATCCTACTGTAGGTGTTTATAAATTATTTTTCAAAAGCATTTGATCCTGTAGAGGCAAATGTCATCTGATAGCTTCTTTTCCAACAAAGCATTTCCCAGCCGTATATCAAAATTAAGCAAGACTCCTGAAAAGATATAACAAAAGAAATAATCTTATCGACTCTCTTTTCCTTGATATCAGGTGAAGAATGAACTCTGGAGGTGTGTGTTTATTAAATGAGTCACTCCACTCATGAACGTGATCCAAATTGAAAAGGGATATACTATAGGTAGTAAGGCACTTAAGATCCTGTTGTTTTGGGATGATATTACCTTTTTTTTTTTAAATTTTACGAATACTTTTTAATTGGTGTAGTTTTCTTTTTTGTTCTGATTTATTTATTTATTTTCTTGTTTACATCATTCATTTCCATGAGATTTTGAGTTACAAATTTTCTCCCCATCTTTCCCCTAAACACCACCCCAAAACAGCGATCCCACTGTATAACCCCTCCCCCAATCTGTTCTCTCTTATGTCTTCCCCCATCACCCCTCTGACTTTCTGGTAGGGCAAGATGGATCTCTCTAGCCCAGTGTCTGTATATCTTAATTCCCAGTTGCATGTAGTTAATAATAATAATAATATATATATATATATATATACATATTTAACATTTGATTATAGAACTTTAAATTCTAAATTCTTTTCCTTCCTCCCTCATCTCTCGCCCCCACTGGAAAGACAAGCAATTCAATACAGGCTGTACATGTGTAGTTATGCAGAACATCTGCCCAATGGACTTATTGTGAAAGACTGATTATACATCCCTCCTTCCTATCCCGTTCCCCCCCCCCATTCTATTCTCTACTTTGTCCCTGTCCCTTTACAGAAGTGAGATGATTAACCCCATTCTTGTTTCTCCCTGTCTCCTCTCATTCTATTCCTCTCCCATCTCACAATTTCACCTTTTAAAATATCATCCCTTCCTATTCAATTGATCCTGTGCCCTCTGTCTATGTACACATATATACATACACTCACATGTGTATTCATATGCATATATACCCTCCTATATAGACATATGTGTATGTA
>JAQQSU010009211.1:0-12752 GCA_028627135.1 Pseudochirops cupreus
CTTTGAGAAATGCCACCTGGAACTGCCAAGGACTGAGGAGGCATGGCTGTGATGCCGGTATTTTGTCTGTCTGTTTTGATGTGGTTTTGCCAGATTCACCTGATGGTGAAGGACAGTGCTGCTGTTGTATGTTTACAGAAATCCTGGAAGAAGGCCTTGCTGATGTTTTCAGGGGTTCTGGGGCTGTTCTACAGGGTGACTTGATGAGGACGCTGGCTATGGCTTTGTTGAGCCTTGTCTCCCCAGGAACTGAGATTGCTAAGGGCTTGCCTCAGGTGAAGATGAAAGAAAGACCTTTCCTTGGGTATTCAATGCTGAGTTTGACCTCGTTAACTTAAGGGAGGATGGCCTTTTGTGTTCTCCTGCCCCTTTTGAGATTCAGGGGTGGGAAGCCTTTGAGTGATTGACCAAATGAATGTACTTTGTATATGGTTAGAGATGAGTCTCCATTTGAGAAGAGACTTTTGACTGACTATATGAATGTACTGTCTAGGGGTAGAGTCGTACCTGGATTGAATTGAGAACTTGCTAAAGGAACAAGTTACACTATATTTTGACTTTTTCTGTTCTGTGAATGTTTGCTGAATTAAATGGGGTTTACTATGCTGGTAATCCGAACCTTAGAAGTTGCCTTTGCTTGGCATTGCACTCAGCTGGATGCAGGGCTCTTCCTTCAAGTTTAGTAGATTTCCTCCCAGCCCTGATTGTGTGTGTCTTGCCCCAGTTCCCTCTTTTCCTCAATTCTCTGGGTAAGCTCTAATGTGACACATCCGCTATCACAGCCTGAGCAAGCTTCTGTCTTTCGGATTTCGGAGACACTGAGAAGATGGGGAGGGGTCTGGGGTAGAGATATGTTCACTAGCTGAATTCTTGATAAAATTTGATTTGAGGAGTAAGAATCCTATGGGAACATAGGGAAGAAATCTCCAAGATGGTAGGAAAATTGATATATCTTGCTCATTTTTTTTATGTTGCTTTGATCACCTGTTGTTTTTGGGGGGCCACAGTAGAACTGAAAATTACATAGCTTAACGCAGTTTAATTCTTGCCCTACTATAGCACTTTGACCTCTGGCCATGTGTAGACACATGTAACACTCTACATGCCACTTTGTCTTTTAACTTTTATTTTTAATTGTTAACTTTTGTTTTTACATTTCCTTCATTTTCAGGGACTGCTAGGTGGTACAATGAATATAGCACTGGGCTTGGAATTAGGAAGACCTAAGTTCAAATCTGGCCTCAGACATTTAATAGCCATGTGATACTAGGCAAGTTGCTTAACTGCTGTCTGCCTCAGTTTCCTCAACTGTAAAATGGAGATAATAATGGCACCTAACTGCCAGAGCTGTTGTAAGGCTCAAATGGTAGAATAATTGGAAAGTGCTTAGGACAGTACCTGGTACATAGTTGGCACTTAATAAATGTTTGTATATTTCCTCCCATCCTCCTTTCCTTCCCTCTTCCTTTCCCTCCCTGCCCCCATCTTTCCTTCCTTTCTTCCTTCAGAATAAATGTCCTCCTTCTTGCTTCCAGTGAGCCATGTCTCATGACAGAGTTATGAAAAGCAGTTCAACAAAACCAGCCAATGTACCAACTGTATGGCAACATGTGCCACATTGCATACAAGTAGTTTCGCACCTCTACAAAGAAAGGAGGGAGGTGTAATTTTTCTTTTTTTGTGTGTGTGTAGGAAAATCTTTATTTGCTTTCTGGTAGCCTCTTATTTTTTGGCCTTTGGAGCATCTGCTTTCTGGGTGGGCGCCTTCTGGGCAGGTCCCTTCTGAGCAGGTCCCTTCTTGCCTGGGGCCTTCTGGCCTGAGGCTTTCTGACCATTCTGGCTGGGGGCTGCCTTCTGGCCTTCAGCCTTCTTTGAGGGGACCTTCTTGGCAGAGACCTTTGCGGCAAGTGCCTTCTGGGCGGCTCCCTTCTTAGGAGACCCCTTCTGGGTGGATGCCTTCTGGAGCTTCTTCACTTCATGCTTGATAATTCTATTTCTCATTTTCTTAGCCTTCATGACTTTGTAACCGTGAAAATCTGTCATCTTCGCTTTCTGTTCTCTGGCTTCGATCTTCTTGGCCCATCTCGCGGCTTTCCATTTTGTATTGATCTTTTCCTTCTCCCATGCGGCCCCAACGTACTTCTGACGAGCACTGTGTGGGAACTTGAGCATGAAGTCTGTGAGTTGCATACGCTTAAAAGGCATGGCCTGCCTCCTCACACCACTGCAGGGGCCATCAACCAAAGCCTGGTTCTGGTCGATCATGTCCACGATGGCCACCAGCTTGCCAGCGTGCACCCCAAAGGAGATGGAGGCCACGTGGCCAATCTCCACATAGCGCTTGAACACGATGTTGGCAGCACCGAACGAGAAGCGGAGGTGTAATTTTTCAACTCTTCTCTAGGGCCAAGCTTGGTCATTATATACACCTACTTTTTTATAGAAGAATTTGGTAGATCTTTTTTTACTTTTGTAAATAGTTCATACAGTATTGTAATTAATTATTCTTTGAATGTTAGAATTTGCTTGTAAATCTTTCTGGTTCCAGGTTACTGTTTTTCCTTTGGGAACTCCTTTATGACTTGTTCATGATGCTGCTTTTTCAACATTTCTGTGGTCCTAGGAACCTGTAGAAGCTGTAGCACTATTTGTTCATCTTCTGAACTAAGGTTATTTGCCTTAGTATCATAAGAGATTTTGTCCTTTTATTTTACCATGTAAGGCCAGGCTAAATTTCAGAAGACAAAAATTCTTGTCATTTTTCAAAATGGTTAAAATAGTAACTGATTAGACATCCATATTAGCAGTATTCTTTTGCTTCAGATTGTGAATTGACTGAAAGGGATTTAATGAAGGAAACATACAATATCCACAGGACTTGACTTTATCAGAAGTCAAGATGTTGGTTATTTTGGAAGATGAATAAAGATAATCCCTTAAAAAGAAACTGATTTGCTAACTTACAACTGTGAATAGTCCCCGCTTTTCTCTTTGTATATACATGTATTTCAGGAACCTTCACTGAGTAGTATAATTGCAGAAAAACTAGTAGGTGCTTTTTCCTTCTCTGGATTTAATCAGTCTAAACTATAAAGTTATGGTTCTTCATTATTGAGTCAAACTTTCAAGGAAACTTAACTGATAGGTCACAAAATATTAGAACTAGAAGGTATTTTAGAAAGAAATCATCCAATCCAACCTCTTAATTTTGTAGATGAGAAAACCAGTGCTGGAAAAATGAAGTGCCTTGCCCAAAACTGTATTACTATGGTTTTGCTTTACCTGAGTAAAAACTGAAGTCTCTTATGGAAAAAAAAATCAATTAAAGTAGACATTTTGCCTACACAACTTTTCTGATCCCACTATAACAGTCACAATACATGATTTTTTTTTATTCCAGGGGTGATTACACAGACCTCTTTTGCTGTCTCTCAGGCATTTTGCATTAACAAGCATCTTAACTATTATGTTTGAGAAAAGAAGTAAAACTTATTTCTGGATTTTTTTCTATCCTTAGTAGCTCTAAACCCACCTACATGGTCTAGCCACTTATTGATTATCCCATAATGTTTTAAGCAGCAAACATAAATTGACATTTATTACGTTTTTGTTCTTCAACTTTAGGGATGTCCAAGGGAAGAAGTACTTTTAACACTGGAGGAGCTTATTTTAAAAATTCCAGATGCCAAGAAACTTGTTAAGTATTGGATATGCCTTGCACGCCTTGAACCAGTTACCAGCCCTCTTGAAAATATCATTGCGATATATGAAAAAGCTATTCTTGCAGGGGCTCAGGTGAGAACTGTAATTTATTAGTCTTTGTGATAGTGTGATTGTCACAATTACTCTAGAAACTATCACTATAAGTTATGAGAAATTCATTAATTTTGTAGTGTGGAAGGAATCACAAAAGCACTGCTATTAATATTGGTTTCTTTTAGAATATTTTCATCAGTTTCCCAGGAATGATCAGACCTTGATGAAGTAATTATAAATATTACACAAAACAGGATGCAGTTTATTAATTTGGAACAAGAAATATAACTGAAAAATGCAGATTATGCATTTACTTCCCAGGAAGAAGATATAGATGGGAAACAGAATTATAACTGGTTTGCATACTGAATCTACATTTTAAATGAAAACGAATTCTATGATCTTAAGGAAATATTTTGTTTCCATGGAAGGAAATTTGTTATGGTTATTTAATAATTAGAATTGATAGGAAAGTTGTTGATTATTCAATTAAAATGAGTATTGTTCTAAGGCATTCTTAAGGCAAATTAAAAAGTAAGCCAGTGTCAATTCTCCTATAGCATTCTGAGCAAGTTGGAAGGTAGGAACTATTGAACTGCATCCTTGGAAACTTCTTTTTCAAGTCTACATCTCCTACACATAAACATAAACATCCCACAAAAGTTTGCTAACATAAACTTCTGATTATATCCCAGTCTGCATCATCATGAGCAATTTTCTCCATGGGCTATTTGCAGGGCTTTCTAAATTTTTTCCACTCACAACCCCTTCAGCCCTTCTTAAACTGTGGAAGAAACGTTGTATATGGAACATATTCCTAAAGCTTATCTTCTTAGCCTTTCCTTGAGGGTTTGGCCAACCACTCTGGTCGAAGCTAATTTAGTTTTCAAAAATATCTACGTATTTCTCTCTGACCATACATGGTACTGTCCTATGTACTTTGGGAAATATAAAATTGAATCAAGCGTAGGCCTTCAAGAAGCATACATACTAGTGATAGTAATAACTTTAAAACATCAATACCTGTGAGCTACTGTTTCACTAAAACTAGAGAGAAAAGTCCCATATACAAACGAAATTGTACAAATAGTGTGATAAGCATTCAGAGAAGGGAGAGATATAGCTAGATAGCGCAGTGGTTAGAGTGTTGTGCTTGGAATCAGGAAAACCTTAATTTAGATGTGGTCTCAGACACTTACTAGTTACATGACTCTGGGCAAGTCATTTTAAAAACAAAGCAAAACTATTTACCTCAGTTTCCCCACATCTAAAATAGGGATAATAGCACCTCCCTCCCAATGTTGCTGTGAGACTTTATTTGTAAAGTACTTAGCAGAATGTCTGGCACATGGTAGATACATAATAAATTCTTATATCTTTCTCCTCTTCTGGCTAGGGATGATCAGGAAAAGTCATGGAGTAGTTAGAATTTGAAAATACACAGGAGAGAACAGAAGAAAGTTCAGAAAGACACAGACATGCAGAGCAGTTTTGCTACTGTTGTGTTAAATTTAAGATCAACTTAAAATGTATATAATAAAAGTTCATAGTTGTATATATAATCCTTTTTGTTTATTGCAATGTTCAAATTTATTGATGTTTATTAAATTTTTTTAAAGTGAAGAAAAAAAGGAGTTAGAATTTGAGATATACTTTGAAATATGGGATGCATCCCAGTGGACAAGTAATGGAGGAGGACATTCTATTCTGGGTAATGGAATTAGCAGAGGTGGGAAAGTGTAAAACATATTCAGAGCGATGGTCAGCAACGGTCCATATGACTCCTGTCTAAGGTAAACTTAGGGGAATAATGGGAAATTAAGCTGGCAAGTTATGTTGGGACCAAGCTATAAAGGTCATTGAGTGGCAGGCTAAGAATCTAGAACTTTATCCTGTAGAGGAGCCAACTGTGCAGAATATATTGAAAGAGGTGAGATTGGAAGCAAATAGACATTGGATGGCTGTTTCGGTAATACAAGCATAGGCTCATAAGAACCATTGATTTTAGAATGATAACAGTGCTATTAGGAAGGAAAGTACAGTTGTAAGTGATGAAAAACACAAATATTTATGTGTCTGTATCTGTTTATGTATATATAGATATACACATATATGTGTATGTGTGTATATATACATATATATATATATATGTACATAGGATCCTTATTTCATGTCTTAAGTATTTCTGATTTTAAAGTATAAAACTTAATCTTAAATGTTTACAATAGCCAACTTAGTGTTTTAAAACTAAAAATTCTGACTAATTCTGTGCTCTTTACTAAAAAGGACTTAATTTTATTTTCTTAAGCCTATGGAAGAAATGCGACACGCATTGGCAGATATCTTAACATTGAAGAGTCAAGTGACGGCTAATTCTGGTAAATTAGAATCTTTATTTCCCTAAAATAATTTTCTGTTTCATTAGTTTTTATTTATTAGAATGAAGTTCTGTGTAGTTTTGTTTTATTCTATTATTCTCCTAGCTAAATTTCTAGGATTTTTTCCTTCTCTTGACTCATGTGAACATTAATGAGCCCTTTTTTATGTTTACTGGATTTATGCTATAGAAAAACTTACCAACTGACCTACCAGATATTTCTGTTTCAGAGATAATTCATAGAAGGGATTCCTTAGTAGGAAGAAATAAGTAGACATCTGAACACTTCACTTATTTTAGGTTTCCAGTCATCTGCCTTCTTTGACATTCCTACTTGAACAGAGCATGGAGTAGTCTTTTAGATTGCTCATGATTACCTTTGGTTTGTTTATTTTACCTCCCCTTCTCTTTAGTATTACTTAATGAGTAAGAAAATAGAAACATATTGAAATCTTCCTTTTATTTATTTTGGCTTTTAGATCATTGTATATTAGACCAATTAATATTCCATTTAAAACAAAACAGGAGAGGTGATGAAGATGGAGATGATGTTTTCTTAAATAGGACTTAATCTGGCCTAGGAAGAAATTTCACTGATATGTACTTTGTTTTTCCATACTAAGGGCAGGGTTCCAGCTAAGATGGTAGGATAAATTGTCTTATAAATTTGCTGCATTTGTAACTCATCTGCTTTGTTACTAAGTATTTTCAACTTTGCTCCCTATCTTTAATATCCTCTTTACTAAAAAACTAAAAATTTTATGTCCTAGATTTTCTCCATCAGTGTAAATACTGAATCTGAAAATAACTTGGAGAAAAATAGGGAAGTAGTAAATTTAAGAATTATTAGCATTAATAAGACAGCATGGCACCCTAGCTCTCTGCAGGTTCAATATTTACACTAAATGAAATATTTAGCCTATATTACTTACACTCCTGTCCTTCCTTTTGTCATGTGACAGTGAAGATTGGATACATATTTTAAAATTTTATAAGGTCTAATCAGTTCTAAAATCCTACAACAAGGTCATTTAATTAATCTTTTACTTGGGGCAGGATTATGGTCAAACTCAAATAATTTTAATTGGCTTTGCAAAAACTATAATATAAGTTTATGGTGGAAATGTTATAAATGGGAAGACCAAGTTTACATTACAATTTTATGACTTTACGAATATGTGTAGGTTTTATGACTTTACAGTGATGTTTTGGTATTAAAGATAGTATTTTGAAATTATAATTTCAGGTAACATAAGATCACTTTCAGGTTGATAAAGTGCTTTACATATGTTATCTCATTAGATCATCACAATAACCTTTAAAGTTGGTACTATTATTTTCCCATTGTATAGATGAGAAAACAGTTTTAGAAAGGTTCAGTGACTTGCTCAGGGCCATACAGCTAATATCCGAGGTCAGATCTGAATCTGCATTTTTCTGATTGTTCTGTTATCTGTAGCACTTAGGTGGTTTGGATAACCCCATACAGAATTTCCCAGCCTCTAAGGGTAGATTTTCACGTGTCTGCTTTTTGAGAGTTTTGATTTTATGGTCTCTAAGATCCCTTAAAACTCAGATTCTGTGATCCTTCAACCTTTGAAAAAAGAGATTGTCCAAATTCAAAGTTACCCATCATCAGATCTTCTCTTTGTAATTAAAAAAAGTTTTTTTCCTTACTGGAGATGGAGAACACCTCTCTATTATTCTCTCTATAAACTATTCATAACCTTGAAGATAATTGTTGTCATGTACAATTACAATATTTTTTAAAAACCACTAACTTTTATATGCAATATAACTTCTTCACCCCGAGGGAGTAGCAGCATGTTATTTTCATTTAATTCAAGAGAGCACATTTTCAAATTGTTTTTGAAGGACACACAGGACCTTTGTGGAGTAGACTGTTTAAAAAAAGTATCAGAAAGTTTTTATCCAGTTTAGGCTTGAGAAGCATTTGGGCTTTACAATCTAATACCTCTACCTTATTTCCTTTAATGCACCCGTGCCAGGGTTTGTGTTGCCAGGTAGTAAGAGCAATCCAGTCTTCTGGTTTTTTGATGGAGCTGGTTGAGAAGCAAAATAAATTTGGAAAGTTAATTGAAATATATTTATAGACTAAGCAATCCTGTGTTAATCCTTATTTATTAACTGGTTTTTATTGTGTATACAGTGTGTTTTTAGTCTTTTGGAAGAAAGAAAAGTGGGAAAGATAATGAATTTGGTTTTGAAAAGACATCACCAGTAAGGAGTTGGACATGTGTACTTTAGCTAAAGAAAGAGATTAAGACTGGATATATAGATTTGGGAGACATAAACAGAGGTAAAAATTAAACCAGTGGGAGCTGATGAGGTCAACAACTGAAATACCATAAAAAGATAGGTTAAGAGAACATCCATAAGAAAGAGACACAATAGGGACAGCTAGGTGGCACAGTGAATAGAGCACTGGCCCTAGAGTCAGGAGGACCTGAGTTCAAATATGGCCTCAGACACTTAACACAAAAAACTAGCCGTGTGACCTTGGGCAAGTCACTTAACCCCAATTGCTCTCCAAAAAAGCAAAAAAAAAAAAAAAGAGAGACACGCACACACAATAGAAAGGATGAAGTAGCAAAAAGAGACTAAGAATGAGTAGTCTGTTGGAGTAGCATCTTGATAGAGTAGTGTCAATAAAATACAGAGCTAAGGATTATTCAAGATTAGAGAATGGTCCATAGTTAATAGGTTGAAAAGAATGAAGATTTTTTTAAAAGGCCGTGGGATTTGGTAATTAGATCATTTGTAATTTAGTAGACCAGAATTTCATTTGTATATGAGGTTGGGACCCAGATTCCAAAGGGTTGAGAAGTGAAAGGAGAAAAATAGAGGCATTTGGGGTATAGCCAGCTTTTTCCAGGACCTTGACTGAGAAAAGGAAGAGATACCAGAGAGTAATTTGAATGAATTTTAGAATCTAACAAGGTTTTTTCCAAGATGGTAGATACTTGTTGGTAGATACTACTGTTCCTGTAGGCAGCATGGAAGGAAGCAGTAAATAGGTAGATAAGGGGGTATTGGTACATGATTGTGGGAGCAATCTGCTGGAGAAAATGATAAGAGATGAGACTAATTGTATATGTAGTTGTCCTGAGTTGCCTCTTCATCAAACAGGAAAAGGGGGAGGAAAGAAAGAAAGTTGGTATCAAAGGATTTTGAGATGTAGATTAGGAGATAAGAGGGCTGCTAGTTGGTTTTGAATAAAATATTTAAAGTTGTTACAACTGGTCCCTCCTTTTTGGTTTAAAAATCTATGTGTTTTCCTTAACCAAAAATTTTATTGTAACAGCTAGAAGTTTCTCATTTATAAATGCATTTTCTTCAGGAGAGAATGTTAATGAAGCTTGTTCAGCTAATGAAGAAGTCAACAAAATATGTGATGAAGTTATAAATCAGGATAAAATTGATGTAGAGGGGGCATCAGCAGTGGAAAATTCAGAATCAAATGATATAGATCATAAAACAAGGAATAAAAAACTTGAAGTGTTTGAAGGAGAACAAGATGATAAAGCAGAAGATTCAAACAGTGATTTAGAGACTCCTGAAAAGGAAACCAGAGGGTCTTATGTCATTAGATATAATGTGTCAACTACTCCATACTTGCAAAGGTAAGTCATAAATTTCCAAAATTCATTTATCCAGGTACAGAAATTTACTCGAAACATTAAGGCTCCAATTTCACACAGCTACAATTAATGTAATAACTTAATGCAGAGGTTCCCAAACTTTCTTGGTTCACAACACTCAATGTCTAATTTTTTCATAGCACCCTTAGGCCAAATGAAAGATTTAATAGTTCCATTTACCAAGTAGTTAGGTCCACAAAGAATTTAATAAATATTTATGTCTTCACAAATTAGTAAGTAGCTAAGCGAAAAAAAATTAATTTGGATTATTGACATAGCCAGAATTGACATATTTATATAAAAATTCTAAGAAATGAGAAAATTCTGGTAGTTATTGACATAATTGAAAGGACAAATACACAAAAATATCTTTCGAACATTAGAGACTGTCATGAGAAGAAGTGTTCTTGAGCTAGTAATTCACACAGTGTCCGTAGGTAGCCAGATGTATTAGAATATTATCGCTATGTTTTGCTGGAAAATTTAAAATATCTTAAGGAATCCCTTTGAATTCACTTGGTACCTTGGGCTGTGCATTTTGGGAACCAAGGTCTGAATACTTTAAAAAAACCAAATCAAATAAATCTCGAACCAGATTTGCTGAACTTTAAATTGATTCAGTTTAAACTAGATTATGTTGCTTAGAGTTGTTAGACACACAGTTCTCCACGTCAGCTAGCAATGGGCAGCCCTAGTGCATCCTGCACCAGATTAAAATCTAACTGGCAAATAGTTAACAAAATAAGTAAAAATATAATAGAACAGAAATAATGTTAATATGTAGTTTTCTAAGTCAAGATGTAGCCTGCAGGAATCCTTGTGTATAGTTTAGTGGACTTGTTTCTTTTTGAATTTGATACCACTGATCTAGCTGGTCTTTAAGAAGATTCTGAAATCCAAAATATTGGAATTGTTAGGAGAAAAATTTCCAAACTAAATAGAGTATCATTTAGAGTTTTCTACTTGAGTATCTTGTTGTGTTAAGTCTTTTTTTTCCCCCTCTCTAAATATTCTTTCCCCACCAGCAAAACAAATTTTTTTGCAGGTCATTTTACTTCATCCTGATGATGGACCTGTTGTTACTGAAAATCCATTTATGTTGGCAAAGTATCGTCTCAAATATGATGGGATGCATGGTGTAGTGAATAGACAACTGATCTTAGAATCAAGAAACCTGGGTTCCAGTTCTCCTTCTGACACAGACTAGCTCTATGACCTTGGGCAAGACATTTAGCCTCTCAGTGACCTAGACCATAAGGTCAAACTCAAATAGAAATGGGCGTCACTAAAGTGTACTGAAGAATCCCTGTAGGCCACATAGTGACTTGGAAAACCACATTGTAACATTATGTTTTGGTTTATTTTATTTTTACTTTGTTAAACATTTCCCAATTACATTTTAATCTGATTTGGGCGACACTCAGTATTGTGGGCTACATGTGACTATATTTGATACCTCTGGTTTAGCTGGCCAAGATGTAAGTTGAAGATGCGTCCTCACAGGGAGCTCCCTACTCAGATGAAATCACAGGTCAGGTTTTTAAAAAGAACAACAAAAAACTTCTCAAATATTCAAATAGGTCTGGGAACTGATCAATTTGGAGAGTTCCTCCAGCAATGCAGAACTCATCCCATCCATGCCTGCCTATCTTATTCTATTTGACTCTTGTCCTGTCTCTTCCCATAAATTCAGCACAAGGTATTAATTAGTCCAATATGTTAGAGGCCTTCTTTGATTTCTCCTGACATTGCGAGGGTACCAGTGGAGCACATTGACTCTCCACCTGTCATTCCTCACCACATGACCAGTTCATCTTTTCTTCCTGTTGTAAACCTCCTGTCATACATTTTAAACATAATATAATATTATTAATAAGACTGTTGTCCACATAATTGGGCTTCTTATAAATAAAATATCTCTAATTGTGTGGAAAACAACACAAAGATGAACTGTTTAATGAAATGAAAATATAGAAAATATAAGATGGAAAGGAAGAAAAGACATTCTTTGAAGAGAGGTATTTTTAAAGAAATAATTTTCGGTCTAATAAGACTATATAATATATCTTGGAGTCAAAGAGGGGAAAGGGGAAGGCAGCTTGTGTCTGAATGTTGAATGAGTTATGGGCTCTTAATTTCTATTTTTTTATATTAACAAGTAGTTATACTGTTTTATATCATACTTGAAGATGAACTGCCTCCTAAATGTTAGCACTTAAAAAGGTATATAATACAGTTTGTTGTGAAGCTTTAGGAATAACTTTGTTTTCTCCTTTAGTGTGAGAAAGAAGATGAATTTTAATGAAAATAGTTCTTCATTTAAGGACTTGAAGTTTTTGACACCAGTGAGGCGTTCTCGACGTCTTCAGGAAAAGTGTTGTGAATTACCAGATATGTTAAAAGATCATTATCCCTGTGTTTCTTCATTGGAACAGTTAGCAGAACTGGGAAGTCAAACAAGCGCTTATATATGTCGTTCAAACACTGCACTATGTGCAACTTCTCTTGAAGAAGAATCAAAAGAAACGAAACTTTAACAAGGGAAGAAATATATTTAAAAACTTATCAAATTAAATCTGTTGTGTTTCAGATTTCCCACAGATGTATAGATTTAATTTCTAAGTGTTTACTAAGGTGATTACTACAGTGAAGATATGATTGATAAGTTACTTACATAGCAGGATTTTGCTTGAATGGATCAGTAAAACATATTTAGCCTTACTAAAAGTAACAATTTAGAAATTCTACTTATTTTTAGATTGGCAGAGACTGTTTTTGAGACAAGATTATTATACATTTTACATTTCTATATTGTATTATTTTGAGCCAGAAAATCTCAGTATAATTACTACTACATAGCTGACTCTTACATATACCTACATTTTTTGTGACTATTTAAATGGATATATACAAATCAAAAGAACAATGTTGGAAAAGGAAGTTTTTCTAGAAATGTG
>JAQQSU010009212.1:0-12752 GCA_028627135.1 Pseudochirops cupreus
GGCCCTCCCCCCCCCCCCCGGGAACTTTTTGTTCAGTGGTTGGACTGCCTGCTTCTTGCAAGATTCTAATAAAGAGACCCTTCTCTATTCACCTTGAGCTGTCTCCAAGTGATTTAAAATCTTTTTACTAGCCATGTGACCTTGGGCAAGTTGCTTTAACCCCAATTGCCCTCCAAAAAAAAGAAAAAGCCAAAAAAAGAGTTCATTTTTCTTTCTGTAGGATTATACTCAGGGGTATATTATTTCAGGGTAAACTATTCTTGGTTGTAAGCCAGGTGTTGTGTGATCTTGACTTTAGTTCCTTGGTACTTGTAGTATTCCGGATGTTTGTGGCTTTTTTTTTTTTAATCTAGAAGCTATGGATTTTGGAAATGACAATCCTGAGTGTTTTCATTTATTTCATAAGGTAACTGGTGGATTCTTTTGTGCAGTTCTAGACCGGATAAAGGTGTTTACTGTAGTCTTTATTTGGATTTCTTGGCCATTATTTAGTCTGGTACTCCTTTTAGATTTTTGATGGACTACATGTGTAAAAGATGAACTTCTCTGCAACTGTTGTGTGCAGTCATCTTAATCAGAAGTCCTCAAACTGCTATTAAATTATCTGACCTATATACATAACTGTATCAGTTGTGTCCAGCTCAATGTAGTGTTTATCATATTGTCACAAGCACTTTATTAAAACAGTATAATAAACCCAAGGTTTTATATGGAGAGCCAAAATACTTAATCCAGCACTCAGATAATTCCTGGGTGGTATGCTCCAAAAAAAGATATTTTTGATGACAGTGGCTTCTGCTTTGAATTCAGCTCCTGAAAGTATTCTTTTGACATGTGGCCACATAAGGAATTATCAGACTGTAGAACAAAAGCTTTACCCTAAGATTTTAGTCACCTAGGTGTCAAATCCTTACTAGATTAGAGACATTTTGTTACATCCAGGATTTTGATACATTACCTGAACCTCCTGTTCTAATAGTGATAAGACAACTAGAGTCACATTTTCTTTTGTCTCATTGCTCTATTAAAACCTTGTCCAAAGAATCAATGAACAGAGTTCTTCCTTGCACTACCCACACTGCCTGGTTCATTCTCATTGACATCTCCAACCACGCTTAATGTGGGACACTGAGAGGCTCGGGGCAAATGGTACCCACACAGGGCACATAAGAAACCTGAAAGGAAGGTCCAAAGCAAAGATGGTCCTTGCAAGCAGAAGGAGCTCCAAAAATCACAAATACACAGGATAAGGGAACTTTTTTCAGTCAATCTTTTTTTAGTCATTCTATTCCACCAGGCTGATACAGGGCTTTTCAAGCTTTCTATTATCATGGTTCAAATGCATGGGGTACAGTTCAAATATCAGGAACAATATTTTCAAGTATTAAAGAAAGTAGTGAAAGAAGGAGGGTTTATTATTACACAAGAACAGTTAGAGGAGTATTCAGTGTATGTGGAACATTGCTGCCCTTGGTTTCTAAAGGGTGGTGCAATAGAATGGGAAACAGAAGGAAAAAAAGATAACTGAGACACTAGTTAGAAGAAGGAACCCAGGGTTTCCCCATTTCTGCCTTTTTTCTATGGAATATATTAAAGATATGTTTAACATTAGAAATGAAAGTGCCAAAGGTGGAACAAACAATTAAGTGTAATTCAGCTGTCTTTACAAAGCATTTATAATACAATGGTAATAGCAAGTATACAAGAAGTATCAGGATAAAATTAGAAAAAATAAATTACTTGCATGAAAAATGTGAATAGAAGTTTTAAGGTTTAAAAATCTTCTTTCCCCCAATCCAACTCTGGCCACATTTGATTGCAGGAAATCCATTAAAAAATAATAATAATAAAAAACAAAAAGGGAATTTTTCCTCTTAGATCAAAGAGACAGACTAATGAACATTTAACCATTCTCCTGCCTCATCTAAAAGAGAAAAGTTTTGTGTATCAGGATGCAACCAAAAGTTAATTTCATTTGGCACTAAGGCAAATTAAGAACATGTAAAGATCTGAAAAAGAAATACTTCAGAAGTAAAAGCTTTTCAACTCTATCATAGGACAGAGATTGGTGCCACTGAACTTTGTTCAAAATCTCCACACCTCTAACTGGCAAGTTAAAAGCTTTCACTTTCAAAGAAAATTTTTTAGCACTGAAGTTTACTGAAGGACAGGTTAAATTAGCTGAAAACATTTTTTAAAGTCTCTCATCACAAATCAGACTAAAAGAGAGAGTGCTGAAGAATAATTAGGATACTTAAGTCATCCCTCCCCAATCTGGATAAAGGAAGGATGCATAATAAATTACATCAAGATTCACTGACAACAGCCCTGGGGCAAACATGCAGTCCCACACTTCTAGGCAAGCTGAATACACAATTCAGACTTTGCAACTCTGAAAAGAGGAGACAAAACCTCTGCAACTCTGAAAAGAGGATTAAAAAAGCCTAAATTCTCTATCAATAATTTTTGCATCTGATGATTTGGAAATACAACTAATACCATAATGTCATTGTGTTATTATAGTCTTCCTAAATTGTAGTACAATTCTATTATATAGTAAAAATTGAATAATTGTTATTAGCCATAAATAGTGTTAGATAAAACAAATTTTTAAATCTGATTTTCGTTGAAACTAAAAAGATACAGGAAAAAAATTGTGTTAAAACAGTTGTGTTACTTTATCAGTTCTGCTAAACCCTGTCTTATAATGTTTATATATGCCATATAGAAAACCAGGTATTTACAACTTTACCTGTAGTTAAAAAGGGAGGTTACAGTTCCTCTCCCTTGAGTCAAGAGGGCACCTCAATACAATTGTAAGACAGCAATGCAGCTTCTTTTTATTAACTCCTCTCATCCTAGATCAGGTTAGGAAAAGAGAGTTTCATCCTTCCCCCCACCCTTGCAAACTCACCTTCCCCCACCTGGCAAAGGTGAGCCGCTGCTACTGAAAGCCTGGAACTACCTCCCATGAGATAAGAAGCCAGCAGTTGTCTGTACTGGATAAGACAATTCATTCTTTTCTCAATAATTTTGTATGATCTAGGGATACAACTGACTTCATCTGAAGCTTATTGTTTTTACTACAGCAAAAACAATTTGGCTGTCAGTTATGGAACTTGTAAAATTGATTTAGTGTTGTAATTCTAAAACATAAAATTGTTAATTGATTACTGTATATGGAAAAGAGGAAACTGGGTGAAAACTACAACATTCCTCCTGCATGTATGAGATTTAGTAAAGCAGGAGCATCACTTTCAGCCCCTGGTCTATACCAATTCCTCTTATTTTTTTTAATAATGTCAAGACCCCTGGAAACTATCTCTACAGGCAAAGTCATCAGACTGGGATAGGAACTTGTTTTAGTTATGTAGTTCTTAAATAATGAAGCTAACTTGCTAAAGAGTTGCAAAAGATTAATAAGGATTTCTAACAATTGGCTTTTTCACCAGGAGAAGTTTAGATTTGAGAAAGAAAAATGTTAAATGATATCCCTTATGTATTAAAAGACCTAGTAGATCTTTATTGTTTATTACAGCTCCATGAGAATAAAAATAACTGTAATTAGCTCTAAGCTGTGATTGGTAAAAATTGCTGTTTAAGATAAAAAGCACTTACGACCATATTCACATATTCCTATTTTTTTTCTTCTTAGACCTAATTCCTATTGTCAGACTAAGTAATCAATAAAGGATATGAACTCTTTTATGTTAGCTTACTGGGAAATTTTAATATTATTTTTCATCTAAGATTAGAACATGTAAAGAAATTTATACAAACTACTTAAGGCTCACCTTGAGATATTCCCATTGACTAAAGAGATTTGAAACTAATAACTTTTAAAAGTACGATGATCAGCTTCTTAAATCTTTGCAATTCAATTAATATATTCCTCCCCCCCTTTGGCCAAAACACTTTGTGATACCTAGCTTGGTTTGTTGGTAATACTTTGGGGATTTATGTTACTTAAGGACATCTTACACCAACTTAGTCCTAATAAAGCTCAATTTTAAAAGTTTGTTCTTACTATAAAGAAAAAGTCAGGAAAATAGAGAATGTTCACTGACCTCTGAGCAATAAATGAAAGGGTAGACTATGGAAGCCCTTCAACCAGGCCTCCCTGCTGCCTGTATGATTTCAAAAGAATGGCCTTTGTGGATAATCGATTTAAAATATTGTTTAAAAACTATTCCATTACATAAAGATGATTGTCAGTATTTTGCTTTTTCCCTTCCATCAATTAATTTGAGAGCTCCCCATGAATGTTTTCAATGGAAGGTGCTCCCACAAGGGATGAAGACTAGTACAACAATGTGCCAAAAAAATTTGTTGCACAAGCATTACAACCTATAAAAGATCAATATCCTCATGCATATCTTATCCATTACATGAATGATACCTTGTGTGCACATCCTTCAAAAGTAAGTTTTACAACAAATATTTCAAGACACTCAGGTTAGTTTATCTCAATATGGGTTAGTCATAGCTCCTGATAAAATTTAGTTGCAATCTCCATACAATTACTTAGGACATAAAATGAGAGATAAAATTATTGAGCCTCAAAAAATAGAAATTCAAAGAGATAACTGGAAAACTTTAAATGACTTTACAAAATTATTAGGAGATATTAAATTGAGTATGGAACACACCAGCTCACTACTATAAGGGGAGACCCAACCCCCAATTCCCCTAAACCTTAACAAAGGACAACATGCAATTACAAGCTCAGACTCTACCCTATCTATGTTCAGCAACCTTATGTTAAAGCCCAAATTGAAATGCTAATCTAAGAAGACCCTTCCTGGTGAAGTTTCCAATCAACAATGGGTCATTCCACAAATGACATCCTTCTCTCCTCTTTTAAAAGCTGATAAGGCTTTTTACTGACACCTTAAATAAACAGATAGCTAAAAGGGTTATTTCTACTTCCTTTTCATCTACCCAAAAGAATGAAATGTTCATTATTGTACGTCTTTTAAAAGAACAGCCTCAGTCCCTTAACGTTTTTATGGATGATAAATATTGTTTTTATATAGTAAGGAACATTGAGACTGCAAATATTAAGTATTCCAATAATCAAAAGTTATATCAATTATTTTTACAGTTGCAACAAGTGGTAAGAAATAGAAAAAATCCTTTTTCTGTTTTTCACATTTACTCTCATACATCTCTGCCTGGGCCCATTCAACAAGGAAATGCTATAGGTCAGTGGTTCTCAACCTTTCTAATGCCGCAACCCTTTAATACTTGTATGTGGGCGTATCTGCATGTGGGCGGACCCACCTGGAGCAGATAGAGGAATGGAGTCTCGGTTCCTAAGACCATGGGAAATATGTGTTTTCTGATGGTCTTAGGCGACCCCTGTGAAAGGGTCGTTCGATCCCCAGGTTGAGAACTGCTACTATAGGTGATAAATTAACAATACAAACTTACCCAACACTTCTTCCTTTGTCTTTGCATTCAAAATGCAAGGATATTAGTAAGTAATTTCATATTACGTGAGAACAGGCCAGGCAAATAGTTAAATCACGCACACAATGCCTTCCTTACATATCTCCCCCCTCTTCCACTACTGTTAATCCTACAAGTTTAAAACCTAATAGTTTTTGGCAAATGGGTGTTATTCCTTATCCAACCTTTAAAAAAATCATAATATACCCATGTAACAGTGAACACTTTTTCCTCATGCATTTTTGTTTTGGTAACTTTGAAGGCTGGACAATCTTTGCTGTTTAAAGCTAAGTAAGAACTGAGAAAATCAACTACCAAATACTTACAATCATAAGAATTTGCACATACTGATATTTGGAATGAGATAAGTATTATCAAGCACAGTTTGAATTTGTGATCTAAGCAATTTGAACATGAAAGCTGAGTTTTCTTGAATCTAAAACTTAAATTTAATTTTTTGAGCCATATGTTAGCATTGTAGCTCTTTTTAGATTGAAGATTAACAATTTATCATAACTATGACTTACAAACCAATTTAAGGTGAATGAGAAATGGGAAAGAAAACTTTTGGAGTATTTTTTGTTTGTTTGTTTTCTGGAGAGGAAAAGGTAGGGCAATTGGGGTTAAGTGACTCGCCCAAGGTCACATGGCCACTTTTGTGTTAAGTGTCTGAGGTCGGGTTTGAACTCAGGTCCTCCTGACTCCAGGGCCAGTGCTCTATTCACTGAGCCACCCAGCCACCCCCCTTTCAGATTATTACTAGAAGTCTCTAATTTAATTTTTATTGTTGCCATTTCTTTAAGAATTGACTTTTTTTGAATGATATTTTTCCTTAATACGAGATACTATATAAGTGTGTATTTAAATAATGGAGAGGCCTCTTCCTGTAGCATCCCTCAGAAATGAAAAGGCAAAATGACTGTATTTCCATTAAAAAAAAATTAAAACTTAAAGAAATTTTAGCCATTTCTGTTTCTTTATAACTGTGGAACCTCCCATCCATTTAACTTAATAAGGCTACAGTGTATGGGCAGAGTAAAATAATTGTCCTTCAGTTTTATGTGATTACACCCGTAGCTACACTTCAGTAAGGAAAAGCATTGTTCTTCACTCTTACATGCCCCTAAAGAAATAAAAACCCATAATGCTCCTGCCTACGCTGGCAAATCATTTCTATCTGTGAAACCTATTTACAAAAATAAAAATTGGGGATTTGGACCAATACACCACAAGGGCAATTAGCTACTGCCTTAAACACCCTAAATTTTTTAAGCATCACTAAAAATGGTTATACACCAGCAGAACAACAATTTGAAAAAGTACATACTCCCAAATAAAGTAATGGAAAAGACCTGTCCCTTAATTATGTGTAGGTGAGGTTTTGCTTATGTCTTTTAGATGCTATAAGGATGCCAATATGGAATGTCCAAGAGTGTTCCATGACTCACCTCCCAGATGCAGAAATAGAGAAGAGATTCAGGGGATCCCTCACATAAGGACAACCCAAGAGGAAATGGCTTGGTGTCCCACCTTTTCACAGGATAGTACAGTCTTCTAATGAAACATTACTTGTTTAATTTACCCCCTCACACAATTTCAGACTTTGGGGGAGCATGCATTTCAGGAAATATCTGATTCTCTAATAAGAACTGATTTTTGGACTTTTTAAATCACAGGACTAATTGCCTTCGTCTTAATGTCAGCAACCACGTCTTCTATTTCCTTGTTAAGTGGAATACAAACTGCTCAATTTGTGAATGAATTGGCAAGGAATATTACCTTGGCTTTGAAAACCCAAGACTCTATACATAAGACATACTGTATAAAATCAATTTGTTATAAAATCAACGTGTTGTAATAGTTAGAAACACTTCAGAACAGACTCCTTCTCCAATGTAATTATGGACACACCTGTCTATGTATGGCTTGTTAATTACATTGATTTTACTCTTGCTCAATGTATATCTAGTAGAGATCTTGTTGAAAAATCTTTATTTGTTTTTTTTCAATTAATTTCAATTATGCTTGATATCAAACATCAGAGGTATATGCATTACATCAAATTTCTGATGTCTTGAAAAAAGGGTGGGGGGAAAGGTCTGTCAGATTTCTTGTTGCTAAATTCACTGCCCTAATATTATTGAGGCTTCAACTGCTGTGTCTGCAATCTAAACTGCACAATAGGTTAATGAATTACCAAAAAATGTTTCTGTAGCCTTTAAGACACAACATGATATAGAGAAGGATCTTTTGTATACGATCAATTTATTACAGCAATTAGTATTATACTCAGGTGATGAGTTAAAAGCATTAAAAACTCAACTGTTACTTAGATGTGATTATAGATGTATGTGTATTTATGTCACTCCTAGCTTATATAATTCTTCTCATCCCAACACCACATGGGACAGGATCAGAGCTCGCTTATCGGGAGTGTAGCATAATTCCAATATCACCATGGAAATAAAAAGCTTTCCATCAGATTATTAAGATATTGAACATAGTGAGATCCCTGGGATTGACCCAGAAGGAGTTACAAAAACAGTTATTGATACATTGAAAAAAAAATCTCTCCATTTTAGAATATATTACCTCTTAGTATGCATCTGCTTCCTATATTAATCATCATAATAGTCTGTTGTATATTTGGACTTTGCATTATATGAATAATGTTGCTTAATTTTCTGGCTTTAGGCACTGAATTACATGCCTTTAAATTTTTATAAAAAAAAGGGGAGGGGGAGATTATGTGGACAGCCAAAATGCTCGATCCAGCACTCAGATAATTCCCTGGTGGTATGCTCCAAAAAAAGATATTTTTGGTGACAGCAGCTTCTGCTTTGAAGCCAGCTCCTGAAAGTATACTTTTGATATGTGGCTGCATAAGGAATTATCAGACTGTAGATCAAAAGCTTTACCCTAAGATTTTAGTCACCTTATTAGATTAGAGACATTTTGTTACATCTAGGATTTTGATACATTACCTGAACCTCCTGTTCTAATAGTGATAAGAAAACTAGAGTTACATTTTCTTTTGTCTTGTTCTATAAAAACCTTGTCCAAAGAATCAATAAACAGAGTTCTTCCTTGAACACTTGGCCTGGTTCATTCTTATTCACATTTCCAACCATGCTTAATGCAGGACACTGAGCGGCTCGTGGCAGCTTTACATTTTAATTCAATTGTACAATACCTTTTTTTTGAGGGGAGAAGGCAGGGCAATTGGGGTTAAGTTACTTGCTCAAGATCACACAGCTAGAAAGTGTGTTAAGTGTCTGAGGCCAAATTTGAACTCAGGTCCTCCTGACTCCCGGGCCGGTGCTTTATTCATTTTGCCACCTAGCTGCTCTTCATGGGAAGGGAAAGAATTTGGAACTCAAAATTTAAAAATGAACGTTAATTTTTTTTATTAACATCTTTTATAATTAAAATTTCTCCCAGTATCTCTCTCCTCCCTTGAGTAGAGTCTTCTCATTTAAGAAAGGCAAATCTAATGACCTTTTAATTTTTTCTCAGTGTTATTTATTTATTTTTTACTTCTCTGAAACATTTTACACACGTCCTACTAGACACTTTTTCCTCTCTGACATTTCACGACACTGCTCTTTTTTGGTTTTCCTCCTACTTGACTGATCACTCCTCAGTCTTTTTTTGCTGAATCACCCCCATGTCATTTCCACAAACTGTGGGTTGAACCTTGAAGTTCCATCTTGCTCTCTCTTTTCTATATTCTTGTACTTGGTAACAGCATCAGCTCCCATGAATTCAATGATCATATTTATATAGAGATTCCTAATTCTATCTAGTCTCTAGGCTCTCTTCTGAACTGCACCATGAACTACTTAATAGATATTATTAGATATTTCATAGTATTCCCATAAGCAGTAGGCATATTGCCTATATGCACCTCAAACTCAACATGTCCAAAATAGAACTCAATATCCCCTAAAACCCTCTCCTATTCACAACTACTCTATTATCCTTGAGGTTACCTTCCTAATCACCCAAGTTTTTAAATTTGGTGTCACCTCTGATGACTCATTTATCTTCACATCCAATCAGCTGACAATCCTTGCCTTTTTATCTCTATGATATCTTTTGGACATGCCCCATTTCCTCCCCTCACACAGCCACCACTCTAGTTTAAGCCCTCATTACCTATTGCCTGGACTATTACAATGGCCTGTTTGGTCTCCATGCCTCAGATCTCACAACCTTCAATCTAACCTTCACATAGCAGCCTAAGGGATTTTTCTAAAGTGAGGGTCTGACTGTGTCATCTCTCCTTCCATCCCCTTCCCTCCCAAATAAAATCTGGTCACTTCTTATTAACTCTAGAATCAAATATAAATTTCACTCTTTGGCATTTCTGCCCTTCCTACTTTGCTGCTCTGTTTGCATATTACAGTCCCTAGCTGCCCCCTCCCCCCTTCAAAACTTCCATGGTCCAGTCATATCGGTCTACTTGCCAGCTCTTACACACTGTGCCTCATCTCCTGTGTCTCCATGCCTTTGCATTGGCTGTCTCCCCGTACTGGAATGCTCTCTCTCTTCACTTTTGCTTCCCCAAATCTGTGTTTTCCTTTAAAACTCAGTTCAAGTTCCTCTCTGTGGTTGGGCTTCCCTGGTATCCCAGTGGTTAGGGCTTTCTTATCACCATTCGAGTGTAGGCCCCCCATCACCTTTGACCTAAACTATTGGAATAATAGTCTTCTCCCCATTCCAATCCATCCTTTTCTCAGTTGCCAAAATGATTTTCTTAATACATAGATCTGACCATGTCACCCCACAACTGAAACTCTAGTCATTCCCCTTACTTTAAGTTCAAATATTAAGTTCTCTGTCATTTAAACCTGGCCCTTTCCTAACGTTCCAGTCTTCTTATACTTTTCTCCACATCTTTTACAATCCAGTTTCACCAGACCACTTGCTGATCTTTACAAAAGGTGCTCCATTTCCTGGCCCTCTGCTTTTTACATTTGCTGTTTGCTGTTCCTGGATTGCCCTGCCCCCTCACTCTCCATCTTAGCTTCTTTCAAGACTCAATTCAAACCCCACCTTTTGAAAAATCCTTTTTTGGTCCTGCCCTTTCCTCATGTGATCACTTTCTTTCTATTCTGCATACACCCACACCCCCCCACACCCTTGTATGTATTGATAATAATTTAATATCAGTTTAATAAACCTCAATAAGATTCAGGGCCTGAACTAATCAAACAGAACAAGAGCCTGGACCTAACAACTTCTTTGTTCTCTGAGTAAACTCAGAGAATGCCTCTTCCTATGTCAACAAAAGCCAGATGGGGCTGACTTTATGGTCCTTAAGGATGAGACCCTTAACCCAAGGCACTAACTTGAGTAATGGGACTTTTTCTTAATATTTTTTGGACATATACTATGTTATGGAATGTTACTGGTAAAGAAAACATAGATATCCTGAGTCATAATTTCAGTTGACACTTTGTCAACTCTCTTATTTTACTGTATTTGCCATCTATTCAATTAAGAAAATTCCTTTCTCATACAAAGATTAAACATACGGAGATCATAAATTTGTGTGGCACAGTCACCCAGAGTTGGGATGGTTCTAAAATGTATTTAAGCTTTCTCATTCTTTTGTTCAAGAGTCAGAACTGAGCTTCTGACTCCTTGTATGTACAAGCTTGCTAGCTCCATCTGGCTTTAGGGGAGTAAATACAAAAGTGTGTATCACCTAGCCTGTCTGTCTCCTTTAACCAAACTTTTCAGGTTAACAGCACACATATGTAAGTTATATGTTGTCTTCCTCTGTTAGAATGTGAGCTCCTTGAAAGCAGGGACAGCGTTTTTGCCTTTTTATCCCCAGCAGGTAGCAGAGCACCTGGTACAATGTAAGAGCTTAGTAAATTCCTGTAAATTGACTGAAAATTCACAATGCTTTCCATGGAGTGGGTGCTTCATAAATAAATATGGATTGAATACTGAGTAGACACTTTAATTGGAAAAAAAAAAGGTTTTTTTTGAGGGGTCACTTTATTTTTTTATTTATTTTTTGTCTTTTTGGAGGGGGGAGGGCAAGACAATTGGGTTAAGTGACTTGCCCAAGGTCACACAGCTAGTAAGTGTTAAGGGTCTGAGGCTGAATTTGAATTCAGGTCCTCCTGACTCCAGGGCTCCTGTACTATTTACTGTGCCTCTTAGCTGCCCCTGAGGGGTCACTTTAGGAATGAAGGGCAAGCCTGAATCAATTGAGAGATTGGGACTCAAAAGTTTGGAGATAGTCGGCCAGTCAACAAGCACATATTAGATGCCTACTATGAGGCAGCCAGTGGCTCAGTGGATAGAGCACTGGGCTTAGAGTTTGGAAGACCTGAATTCAAATTCAGCCTCAGATTACTTCCTGGTTGTGTGACCCTGGGCAAGCCACTTAACCTCTGATCACCTGACAAAATGGATCCCCTGAATAAAGAAATGGAAAAACCCTTCAGCATCTTTGCCAAGAAAACCCCAAATAGCATCACAGAGGCTTGGACAGGACTAAAATGACTGAATAACAACAAAGTGTCTGCTATGTACCAGGTATGTGGTTAAGTGCTAGGGACGCAAAGAAAGGCAGAAAACACTCCTTGCCCTCGAGCAGCTCACATTCTTTTTCTTTCTTTTAAAATTTCTTTTATTTACTTTTAGTTTACAAGATTCAGTTCCACAATCCCTTGAGTTTCAGATTTTCTCCCCTCCCTTTCCCTCCCCTCCCCCCCCCACGGTGGCGTGCAATCATGTATAGGATCTGCAAATACTTTCACATTGTACAATAGTTTGGTTATATAGAAGGGTTGTAACCAATGAGCCATCACTGGGGAAAAAAAAGCAAAACCAAACAAGAAAAAGAACGATAGCATGTTTTGCTTCAGTCTCCATTTAAACTATAGTCTTTCTCGATCTTTCTCTGAGTTTAGATATCTCCTTCCATCCTGAGGCTTGTAGAGTTGTCTTCAGCTCTGCGTTGTTGAGGATAGTCCAGTTTATCAAGGTTGGTCATCACACGTACGATGTGTTTGTGATTGTGTACAAGTTTTGCCTGGTTCTGCTCTTCTCACTTAGCATCAGTCTGTATAAGCCTCTCCAGGTAATTATGAAGTCCATCTCCTTCCCATTTCTTATAGCACAATAGTATTCCATTACATTCATATACCATAGCTTGTTCAGCCATTCCCCAATTGATGGGCATCTCCTATATTTCCAGTTTTTTGCAACCACAAAGAGAGCTGCAATAAATATTTTTGTACATATGGGTCCTTTTCCCACTTCTGTGATCTCTTTGG
>JAQQSU010009213.1:0-12751 GCA_028627135.1 Pseudochirops cupreus
TATAGCAGGACCTGTAGCCCTGGTTAGAAGGACCTAGGATCTAGAGATGAAATGAAACTCAGGGATCATGGAGTCTATCCTTCTGGTTTTGTGGATGAGGCCCCTGGGGTTTGAGGGCATTAAGTGTCTTCCCCAAGCTCCCACAGCTAGTCAGTTGCAGAGCAAGTTTGTGCACTCAGGTCATAGAAGTATTGATTTTAGTATTGGAATTTTTAGTATTTCTAATAATATTGTAAGTGAGGTTCTTTGATTCCAACCTTATTTCAGTCTCCTCCCCTCTTTGTAGTATGCCCCAAATCCAGTGGTCTTAAAGCATTACTGAACTATTTCACAGACTTATTGAAAGAAGAGCTTTTGGTGCCAAGGGCCACTGAAAATTTGAGCTGTTTTAATGATTTCAAGGAATTGATCTATGATTTGGAAGGGCAGGAGAGACAGATTTAAGTTGAATGATAGGGAAGGGAGCAGCTAACAGGAAAGGTCAGTGGTGTCAAGTATAGGATGGAGAATGGGGTGGTTGAGGTGAGTCATAGGAATCATCTATTTTTTTCCTTCTTTTAGGGTATCTGGAGAATGTGTTCCGAACGTGAGCGTGTGTAAGTATCAAGAATGATTCCTTGGGCTCTAGAGTGACTACTTGGGATGGGGTGGACTTCAATCCAGTGCTGGGTGGTGCCCAGAATAAGAACAGACATTTCTTCTTCTACAGCTGTGAGCACCAGCCATGTCTCTGTGTCTGGTGGAGGAGGAGGAAGGTTTGGAGGTGGTGGTAGCTACGGCTCTGGAGGTGGAGGTGGAGGAGGTGGCTACGGCTCCAGCTCTGGAGGAGGCAGATATGGCTCCAGTGGTGGAGGAGGCAGCTATGGCTCTGGAGGAGGCAGCTATGGTTCCTCAGGAGGCCGGGGCTCTGGCTCTGGAGGAGGCAGCTATGGTTCCTCAGGAGGCAGAGGCTCAGGCTCTGGAGGTGGTGGCTATGGTTCCTCAGGAGGCAAGGGTTCCAGCTCTGGAGGAGGAGGAGGAAGCAGCAGCTCTGGTGGTGGCTCTGGGAGTGTCAAGGGCTCCAGTGGCAGTTCTAGTGTGAAGTTTACCTCCAGCAGTTATTCTACAGTCACCAATTAAAGTCAGAGCTCCCTACCCTACTAGCCACCCCTTTTTAGATCCACCAAATATCTCATCGTCTGTGTTCCTTGTCAGCCAAAACCTGAAGTCAAAGACTCCAGCTTTTCTTGAGTTCATCTTTTCTTAAACCCCCTCTAATTCCTTTCTCTGACCTTGATTCCTGGAGCTTTTTGTTAGTTTTCCAACCAGTGGGCGCCTCTATCCCATGGCTTCTCCTGATCCTCCTCTCTGGGGGTGCGTTGGGAGGGTCACAGATGATCTTGCTAGCTGTTCTCTATCTCAGCCTTCATCATCTGGCTTTCTCTCTTCCTGTGTCTCCAATTGTCAAGCCAATTCTGGGTATGAAAGAACACTTCCTTACTCAATCATGAGGCTGTAGCCTGAAAAATCCACCCACCATCACTGCCCAATCTGCATTTCAAAGTTTTTCCACATGCCATGTAGGAAGAGAGTCATTTCAATCTAGCACTCATTGGTAGTGTTTCCATTTTATAACAACAAATTCTGTCTTGGTTTTTGTTTTTCTTTTGTATAAGGTGTAAGCTGGTTGCTTGCCTTTCCTGGAGTTCTCAAACTGTCCATTTTCTTGTGTTGTCTGCAATAAACTGCATTGAAAATTCTACAAGTTTTTCTCTTGAGTGTTTTTTGTACCATGCCCATCTCTCTTTTTCCTAAGACCCAGTGGTAAACCGTGTTGTAAACTCCCTGGTTTAAGGAGCTTATGACAGTGCTTATAATAAAGCCTAGAAGATAAGACACACTAATGTGAAAATGATAGGAGTGTTTATAAAATAGCAACAAACACAGGGAAATGAATGCAATATAAATCAAGTTAGATATATTGAAGGGATACTGAGTAAATGGAGCTGGGTGGGGCTGGTTAGAACAGGCTTCAGAGGATCAGAGCATTAGGCTTGGAGTCAGGAAAGCCTGAATCCTAATCCACCCTCAAACACTTACTAGCTGTGTGATCCTGGGTAAATTGATTAACCTCTCTGCCTTATTTTCTCAGCTATAAAATGGGTGCTAATATTAGCAGTTAGGTCCCAGGTCCATGGTGAGGATCAAATGTAGTAAAATTAGTAAAGGACTTTGCAAATCTTTCAATGCTATGTAAATGTGAGTTATTATTTTTACTTGGAACTGGAGGAGAATTCAAACATAATCTAGTGCATGCCCTTTATTTATTGGATTAGGGAAATGGGTGGGGAATGGGTGACTCTACACTTGCCTTTTAGCTATCTCTAATTGAATGACCTCTAGACCCCTTAAACTCAACATGTCCAAAACTGATCATGATCTTTCCTCCTAAACACTCCATTCTCTCTCACTTCGCTATTACTGGCAAGTGTACTATCATTATTTCAGTCACCCAGACTCACAATCTAGGGGACTCCTTCAACTCCTCGCTTTTTCCCTCTACCCCTTCCAATCTGTGGTCAAATCCTTTCATTTTTACCTTAATACTAATCAGAAGAAGCGATAAGAGGCACTCCTTAGGTCTCTCTGAAGACCTTTGGAACTGATTGTGTCACAGGGGAAACACTGGGACAGGACTGTTTAACATGACATGCCCTCATCAAACAAGGTGCTCTGCTCTGAAAAAAGCAGATCGAAGTAGCTGAAAAGAAATACGAGATGTGCAGATTTAGAGAATCCACCCCAATTGCTCACTTAGACATTTTTATGCCCAAACTGTGGTAGAGCATTCTTAGCTTCTACCACCTTGATCAGTCACAGTAGGACACACTGTAACTTCACTCTAACATAGTGATGTAATTTTAGTCCGCTTCAAGAATGAAGGATAACAGCCAACCAATCACCTTCATAATAGCTCTCATTTATGTCTCCTTCTCTTCTCTGACACTATAACCATTCTGACGAAGGGTTTCATCATCTTACAACTTGACTATTGCACTCATCTGCTAATTGGCCTCCCTGCCTCAAGTATCTCCCCACCCCACATCATCTCTCACTCAGCTGTCAAATTGATCCCCAAATAGAACTCATGTCTGGGGTGGGGGATGGAGCCAAGATGGTGGAGCAGAAGCAGGAAATTCCATGACCTCCTTCCACAACCACCTCAAATATCTATAAAATATGACTCTAAACAAATTTTAGAGCTACAGAACCCACAAAGTGACAGAGAGAAACAAATCTCACACTGAAGGCAGCCTGGCAAGCTTACAGGAAAGATCTATCTCAGTGCACTGGGAACCGAGTGCAGTCCTGCATGAGTCATATGGTTTTGGCCCCAGGGAGGCAATTGTGGCTGGAGCAGACTTCAGGAGAGTGAATCACCAGCAGCTATGGTGGTTTCCAGACTTTTCAACCCATAAATGCCAAAAAGAAAGTAAAAGGTCAGTTGTGGAACTCTGTTGAAAGGAAGGGCATGGTTTGGCTTCTGCCCCTGGCATGAGAGCTGGTGGAGGCATGGTGGCTGCAATGTCTGCTGTGTGGCTGCCTCCCAAGCTCCTGGCCTACATATCTTAGGGGGAACAAATGACCATTTAGAGGGTAATCACTCTTGCTTTGACCTACTTGGATCTGGGTAGCTTTCTTTGGTGGTGATCCTTGGGTGAGAAACATCAGTTTGCCAGTGTGGTGTCTGTAGAGAGAGCACCCTCTTCAGACCTCTGACAACATTTGTGAAAATCCCAGTGAATTGGGACAAAGTTTTCCTCTCTGGAAGCAGATTTCTTCCATGGCAAAGAGCTCAAAGGTCAAGTAATTGACTGGCAATGTGAACAAATAGAGGAAGCACAAACAGACCATAGAATAGTTTTTTGGGGACAAAAAAGATCAAAGCATGTAATGGGAGGGGGACAATAAAGTCAGAACTCCCATATCAAAAGCTTCCAAGAAAAATATGAATTGGTTATAGGCCATGGAGGAGCTCAAGAAGCATTTTGAAAATCAAGTAAGAGAAGTGGAGGAAAAACTGGGAAGAGAAATGAGAATGATGCAAGAAAATCATGAAAAGAGAGTCAACAACCTGACTGAAGAAAATAACATCTTAAAAAACAGATTAACTCAAATGGCAAAAGAGGCCCAAAAAGCCAGTGAGGAAAAGAATGCTTTAAAAAGCCTAATTTGCCATATGGAAAAGGAATTTCAAAAACTCACTGAAGAAATAACTCCTTCAAAGTTAGATTGGAGCAATTGAAAGCTAATGATTTTATGAGAAATCAAGGCACTATAAAACAGATCCAAACAAATGAAAAAAAGAAGGCAATGTGAAATATCTCATTGGAAAAACCATTGACCTGGAAAATAGATCCAGGAGAGATAATTTAAAAATTATTGATTACCTGAAACCATGATCAAAAAAAGAACCTAGAAATCATCCTTCAAGAAATTCTCAAGAAAAATTGCCCCGGTATTTTAGAACCAGAGGGCAAAATAGAACTTGAAAGAATTCACTAATCACCTCTTGAAATAGATCCCAAAAAGAAACTAGGAATGCTATAGCCAGGTTCCAGAGTTCCCAGATCAAGGAGAAAATATTACAAGGAAGAAACAATTTGAATATTGTGAAAAAACAATCAGGATAACACAGGATCTAGCAACTTCTACATTAAGGGATCAAAGATCCTTGAATATGATATTCCAGAGATCAAAGGAGCTAGGATTAAAACCAATCACCTACCCAGCAAAGCTGAGTATAATGTTTCAGGGGAAAATATGGTCATTCAATGAGGTGGAGGACTTTCAAGCATTCTTGAGGAAAAAAACCAGAACTGAATAGAAAAGCTGACATTCAAACACAAGAAACATGAGAAGGTAAACATGGAAAAGAAATCATAAGGAACTTATCAAAGTTGAACTATTTACATTCCTACATAGTAAAATGATAATTGTAACTCATAAGACTTTTCTCAGTACGAGGATAATTGATGGGAATATATATGTATATATGTATATATGTATACATACATATATATGTTTATATAGGAGGGTATATGTGCATATAAATAGATATGTGAGTGTGTGCATATATGTGTACATGTATACATAGACAGAGAACACAGGATCAGTTGAATAGGAATGGATGATATCTAAAAAAATAAAATTAAGAGGTATGAGGAGAATATGAGAGGAGATAGGGAGAGATAGAATCGGGTAAATTACCTCATATAAAAGAGGGAAGAGAAAACTGGTGCAAAGGAGGGGAAGGACAGGAAGGCAAAAGGGAATGGGTCAACCTTACTCTCGTTGAATTTGACTTAAGGAGGGAATAACACTAAATTTGGTATCTTACCCTACAGGAAAGTAGGGGGGAAGGAGATAAGAGGGGGAATGATAGAAGGGAGGGCAGATTGTGGGGGAGGGTAGTTAGAAGTACATACTTTTGAAAAGGGACAGCATCAAAGTAGAAAAATAGAATAAGTGGGGGGTGGGATAGGATGGAGGGGAATATAGTTAGTCTTTCACAATATATCTACTATGGAAATGTTTTGCATAACTACACATGTATAACTTATATTGAATCGCTTTTCCTCCCAGGAAGGGTGAGTGATGAGTGAAGAAGGGAAAGAATCTGGAAATCAAAGTTCTAAAATAATATTTAAAAAAATATATTATTATCATTATTTTACATGCAATTGGGAAATAAGATATACAGGCACTGGGGTATAGAAATCCATCTTGCCCTACTAGAAAGTCAGAGGGTGGATGGGGGAGGATATAAGAGAGAGCAGATTGGGGAGGGGGTATTCTGTAGAATCACTATTTGGGGGTGGGGGGTAGGAGAAAGATGGGGAGAAAATTAGTAACAAAATCTTGTTTAAATGAATGTTGAAAACTACAAATAAGCAAATTAAAAGAAAAGAACTCAAGTTTGACCACATCACAAGAAATTCTCAGTGACTTCCCGTTGCTTCCAGGAGTAAGTACAAAATGCTTGTTTGACATTCAGAACTCTTCAGAACTTATCCCCCTCCTACCTTTCCAATATTCTTATACCCTCATGCATGTACTCTTCCATCCAGTGACACTGGTCTTCTGGTTTCTTTTCCCACACAACACTCCTTTTCCCAACTCTAGGCATTATCATTGGTTTCCTGCAATGTCTGTAATATTCTCACTTGTCACTCTGCTTCCTGGCTTCCCTGGCTTCTTTCAAGCTTAAACCAAAATCCCACCTTCTACAGGAAGCCTTTTCCTATCCTTCTTAATTCAAATGCCTTCTGTCTATTATTTCCTATTTATCCTGTTTTCCTACAATTTTTTGCATGCTGTCTCCCCCTTTAGTTTGTGAGCTTCTTGAGGACAGAGACTGTCTTTCGTCTGTGTATCCGTAGTGCTTAGCACAATGCCTACCAGATAGAAGAAGCCAAATAAGTGTTAGCTGATTGACTTGCCTAACATCACAGAGATAATATGAGCAACCTTACTCTCAACTGAAAGTTATAAGGGAAGGCTCTCTTCCAAGTTAATAGTGATCTTGGAATTGCTCAATAGAATGTTCTTTTTCAGTCCTCATTCTTCTTGGTCTTTGTCTTGCATTTGATGCTTAAACTTCTCTTTGATCAAGTCTCTGTTCTGTTTTTTTTTTCTAAAATAGCATTCTCTTTTGGTTCTCTTCTACCTGTCTGACCACTCGTTCTCAGTCTCCTTTGCTCGATCATCTTTCATGCTCAACCAGAATTGGTATGAGTACTACCAGGTTTTGTCCTCATCTCCTTTTTTCTCTTTACAATCCCTCACTTGGTCATATAATCAGCTCCCATGGTATCTATCATCTTTATGCTCTCTCTCTCTCTCTTTCACACACACACACACACACACACACACACACACACACACACACACACACACACGTTTTTCCTGAGCTTCAGTCCCACATTGTCAGTGACTATTGGACATTTGCAACTTCTTGTAATGATAATATTCTCAAGAGTTAAAATATCACTTTTCTTTATCAGAAGTAAACAGTTTAACTTTATTAAATCCCTTATTATTAGTCTTTCATATTTACCTTCTTATGTTTCTCCTGATTCTTGTAAATCCTATTTTCTGTTCAGTTCTGGTCTTTTCCTCAAGAATACCTCAATGGCCTTTAGTTCATTAAATATTCATTTCTGCCTTGCAGGATTATACTGAGCTTTGCCAGGTAGGTAATTCTTGTTTGAAAACCCAGTTCCTTTGCTTTCAGAATGTTATATTCTATGCCTTCACTCTTTTAATGTAGAAACTGCTAAATCTTATGTTTTCCTGACCGTAGCTCCATGATATTTAAATTGTTTCTTCTTGATTGCTTGTGATATTTTCTCCTTGACCTGGGAGTTTGAAACTTAGCTCTAGGAGCAGCCAGGTGGTAAAGCAGATAAAGCATTAGTCCTGGAGTTAGTCGGCCCTGAGTTCAAATACAGCCTTGGACACTAGCTGTGTGACTCTGGGCAAGTCACTTAACCCCAATTACCTCACAAAAGAAAAAAGGAAATTTATATATGATGCTCCTGTTAGTTTTTCTTTTAGGATTTCTTTCAGGTAGTGATCTGTGGATTTTTAAAATATCTATTTTACCTTCTAGTTTTAGAATTTCAGTGCTATTTTTCTAACAATGTCTTCAAGTATAGTGTTTAAACTCTTTTTTTTTTAATCATAACTTTCCGACAGTTCAGTAATTCTCATATTACTTCTCCTTGATCTGTTTTTTGGGTCAGTTGTTTCTCTAACTACATGTTTCACATTCTCTTCTATTTTTTCATTCTTTTGATTTTGTTTTATCATTTATTGACTTCTTACATAATCAATAGCTTTCTTTTTCCCAATTCTAATTTTTCAGGAAATATTTATTTTGGTAAGTTTTGGGGTCTTTTTTAGTCGGTTGGCTTTCATAATTTTCTGGCCTTTCTTGCTTTATTCTCATTTATTTATTTATTTATTTTTCTACCAATTTTCCCTAAAACTCTCTTATTTGAATTTAAAAATCTTTTAAAAAAAGCTCTCCCAAGAACGCTTTTTGGGAATATGACCATTTCACATTTTTCTTTGAAGCTTTACAAGGAGTTCTTTTGTCTTTTTCTGGGTTTGAACCCAGGGCTTCTTGAACACCTATCTCTGATCAGGTTCTTTCTCTGTTTTTTTTAAATTAATTTTAAAATGGCCTATTTCTTGACTGTTAACTTTGTGTTAGAGTAAGGTTCTTCTCCTGGGCTGTGGCAGATGTCTCAGGCTTCAGGTTTTTTTGTGTTATTGTTTTGTGAGCTCTACCTGGGACCATTTGACATCTTGGTTCTTACAGTGTTCTATAATCTAAGGTCTTGTGGGGCAACTTCTCTGGCTCATGCCTTAATCTATAAGTGACTTCAAGTACTCCTTTCTGTCCCTGAGCTCCTAACCAGGGCCCTTAGCACCATTACCATCATAAATTCTCTTGCTCTCTGTGGTCTTTTATGCAGCATCAGCTTACTTGTTAGCCCTCAAATCAAAACCTGGGAATCTGCTCCCCTGTGAGTGACCACAGTCAGGAGGGTCCTGTTCCTCTGTGACCGCACTCACCAGTGTGTGCTTACTCTTCCTCACCCACAGCCACAGCCTTGGATTCAGGCTGGTTAGCAAATCTGGGTCCTGTATTCCACACCAGTGCAGCATGTCCCTCCCCATTTCCCCCAGTTACCAGCCTGACTCCCACACAGTCTGTGCAGTGAAAGTTCCCAAAGATAAGACTACAGCTCACACAGCTGTCCCCAGGGCTTGCTGTTTGTTGACTCAGAGGTATCTGCACTTCAATCAATCCAGACCACAACCCTGGGAGGTCAGATTTTTCCTAAAGTCCCCCCAAGTTCACTTACACTGGACAACTGCTTTGCCAGAATTTTAAATTATTTCTCCCACTCTAAAATTTACTTTGAGGCATTATTTTGAGGTATTTGTGGGGGAATTTGAGAGAACCAGGTAGTTCCCTGCCTTATTCTGCCATCTTCCCACAATTTCCTCTATCTCATGTTGTTATCTTAATGAGAAGTCCCTCTAGTATTCTTTATTTTGCTTTTTGGAGGGCAACTGGGGTTAAGTGACTTGCCCTAAGTCACACGGCTAAATTTTGTGTTAAGTGTCTGAGGCTGGATTTGAACTCAGCTCCTCCTGACTCCAGGACCTGTGCTCTATTCACTGTGCCACCTAGCCACCCCTCTAATATTCTTCAAACTCTGACAAGTTTCAAATTTTACCTGAGGAAAAATGTTTTTGTGACTCTGGCCTTGAAGGGAGCTTAGAGGTAGGAGAAGTCAGGTAAGCAAGGAGATATTGAGAAGAAAGCATGAAGAACTGAAGACCATGTGCTGGTGAATGGATGGAAGATTGGAATCAGACACATCCTAACTATCATTTGTGTACTAAACTTTATCATCATTCTCCAGTGATGTTAGTGAGCAATGAGGAGCCAAGGACTTCTCAGAACTAGCCCAGAAGTACTTTCTAGTAGGTGGAGATCGTCTTACCTATTAATTTCCTTTTAGTCCCTTCCTTTTATCTAATAGAGGTAATGGAGAACTGGATGAAGGAAAGCCAGCCAACTTGCTCCTGACTCTCTGGAGCAGTAGACCGTTGCAAATTTTAAACTGGCTATTTCTTTTTTTTAAATAGTATTTTATTTTTTCCAATGACATGTGAAGATAATTTTTAACATTAAATTTTTTTTGATTTCCATTTTTTTCTCTCTCCACTCTTCCCTCTCTAAAATGGTAAACAAATTGAAATAGGTTATATAAGTGCAATCATGCAAACCACATTTTCATATAAGTCATGTTGTAAAAGAAAAAACTGAAAGGAGAAAAAAAATGAAAAAAATTAAGTGAAAATAGTATGCTTCAATCTGCATTCAGACTACTTTAGTTCTTTCTTTGGTAGTGGATAACATTTTCCATCATGGGTTCTTTGGAATTGTCTTGGATCACTGTATTGCTGAGAAGAGCTAAGTTATTCATAGTGGATCATCACACAATGTTGCTTTTACTATGTACAATGTCCTTCTGGTTCTGCTCAGTTTATTTTGCATCAGTTCATGTAAGTCTTTCCAGGTTTTTCTGAAATCTACTTGTTCAGTATTTCTTATAACACAATAGTATTCCTTTATGTTTATATACCACAATTTGTTAAGCCATTGCCCAACTGATGGACAATCCCTCAATTTCCAATTCTTCACCACCACACAAGAGCTGCTATAAGTATTTTTGTACATCTAAGTCCTTTTTCCTTTTTTATGATCTCTTTGGGATACAGACCTAGTAGTGGTACTGCTGAATTGAGGGTATGCACAGTTTGATTGCCCTTTGGGTGTAGTTCCAAATTGCTCTTTGGAATGATTGGATCAGTTCACAACTCCACCAACAATGCATTAATGTCCTAATTTTCTGATATCCTTTCCAACATTTATCATTTTCCTTTTTTGTCATATTAGCCAATCTGATAGGTGTGAGGTGGTAGCTCAGAGTTGTTTTAATTTGCATTTCTCTAATCAATAATGATTTAGAATATAGTCAAAATTTTGACATATGTTAATATATTATGTAATTAATTAATATATATATATAAGTTTATTAGACATATAAACATAGATTTAGACATTGTCATATGACTATAAATAGCTTTGATTTCTTCTTGTGAAAACTGCCTGTTCATATCCTTTGACTATTTATCAATTGAGGAATTATTTGTATTCTTATAAATTTGACTCATTTCTCTATGTATTTGAGAAATGAGGCCTTTGTCAGAGACACTGGGTAAAAATTGCTTCCCAGCCTTGCATTTTCCCTTTTAATCTTGGTTGCATTGGTTTTGTTTGTATGAAACCTTCAAAATTTAACATAATTGAAATGATCCATTTTACTTCCATGATGCTTTCTGTTGTTTGGTCAAAAATTCTTCCCTTTTCCATAGATGTGACAGAGATACCATTCCTTACTCTCCTAATTTGCTTCTTATTGACCTTATCTTAGTATGCAGTGTAAGATGTTGGTATATGCTTAGTTTCTGCTATACTGTTTTCCAGTTTTCCCAATAGTTTTTTGTTTTTTTTTGTCAAATAGTGAGTTCTTATTCCAGAAGCTGGTGCCCTTGGATTTATCAAATATTATATTACTATGGTCATTTACTACTGTGTTTTGTGTACCTAATCCATTCCACTGATCTACCACTCTATTTCTTAGCCAGTAACAGATAGTTTTGATGATTGCCACTTTACAATATAGATTGAGATTTCTTCCCATTTTTTTCAATAATTCTCTTGATATTCTTGACCTTTTCTTTTTCCAGAAGAATTCTGTCATTATTTTTTTGAGCTATACTTAAGTTTTTGGTAGTTTGATTGGTATGACACTGAAGAAGTAAATTAATTTTGGTTGAATTGTCATTTTCATTATGTTGTCTCAGCCTAGCCCTGAGCAATTGATATTTTTCCAGTTGTTTGGATCTGACTTTATTTCTGTGAAAAGTGTTTTGTAATTGTGGTAATATAGTTCCTGGGTTTGTCTTGGCAGGTACACTCAAGTATTTTACATTATAGTTATTTTAAATGTAATTGCTCTTTCTGTTTCTTGCTGCTGGACTTCATTGGTAATACATAGAAATTTATGTAGGCTTATTTTACAATCTGCAACTCTGTCAAAATTGTTAATTATTTCAATGAATGTTTTAGTTAATTCTCTAGGATTCTCCAAGTATATTATCATACCATCTGCAAAGAGTGATAGTTTTGTTTCTTCATTGCCTCTTCTAATTCTTTCACTTTCATTTTCTTCTCTTATTGCTGTAATACCTACAATACTGAATAATAGTGGTTGTAATGGGCATCCTTGTTTCACCACTTATTTTACTGGGAGGACTGTAGCTTATCCTCATCACAGATAATGCTTGCTAATGGTTTAATATAGATACTACATATTTTAAGGGAAGTCCCATTTATTCCTATGCTCTCTAGTGTTTTTAATAGGAATGAATGCTGCATGCTGCTTTTTGTCAAAAGTGTTTTCTGTATCAATTAAGATAATCATATGGTTTCTGTTGGTTTTATTATTGATATAGTTAGTTATGCTGATAATTTTCCTAATATTGAACCAGCTGTGAATACCTGATATAAATCCCACCTTGTCATAGTGTATGATCCTCTCGATATGTTACTGTAATCTTCCTTCTAGTATTTTATTAAACATTTTTGCATCAATATTCACTAAGGAAATTGGTTTATAGTTTTCTTTCTTTGTTTTAGCTCTTCCTGGCTGATGTATCACCACCATATTTATGTCATAAAAGAAACTTGGTAGGATTCTTTTTTCACCCATTTTCTCAAATAGTTTATAGAGAATTGGAATTAATTGTTCTTTAAATATCTGGTAGAATTCATTTGTTAACCCATCTGGCCCTGGGGATTTTTTCTTTGGGAGTTAATTGATGGTTTGTTCAGTTTCTCTTTCTTAGATGGGTTACTTAAACATTCTATTTCATCTGTTAATCTGGGCAATTTATATTTTTGTAAATATTCATCATTTTTGCTTAGATTGTCAGATTTATTGACATGTAATTGGGCAAAATATTTCCTAATGATTGCTTTAATTTCCTCTTAATTGGTAGTAATTTCACCTTTTCATTTTTTGATACTGGAAATTTGGCTTTCTTATATCTTTTTTTT
>JAQQSU010009214.1:0-12751 GCA_028627135.1 Pseudochirops cupreus
CTAAAGCAAACTCCTTTCCGTGTGTAAATCATCCCACTCCAGGACAGCATCTTCCTCAGTATGCTGCCTCTCCAGCATTACCTTTTCACTGCTTTCCAGTCTCTCCTGGCACTCCTTTCCTCCTGCCACAAATAAAACCCATTTCTCCATAATCCCCAAAACACAGTCACTTGATCCTTTCAACCCAAGACACATTCTAGGATCTTTCTTCCATTTCATGGCTAAACAGCTAGGGAAAGTCATTTACAACAGGCGTCTCCAACTCTTTTCCTCTGCTTTCTCTGAAATTCTCTGCAATCCAACTCCCAGTTTCATTGTTCAACCAAAATTCCTCTCTCCAACATTACCAAAAACCTTGAAGTTCCTCAATCCACTGGTCATTTCTTTATCCTTATCCTTCTTGCCTTCTCTGTAGCCTTTCATAATCAATCACCTCACCCTCTCTCTCCCCTGGTTTTAGTGACACTCCTTCCATTCTTCCCCAACTCATTCTCTTTTCCCCAACTCTCCCATCCTCCTACTTTCCTAATGCCCTCCAAGACATCCTCCCAATAGTGCCAGTTCACAAAAAAAAAGGTCATGCACTCCTCAATGACTCTCACACACACTCCTGACCTCTATATTAAATCTGCTGTAAAGTCCTGTGATACCACCTAGGTAACATCTCTCCCATACACCCCCTTCTCTTCCAACACTCCCGTTGCCTTGGTTCAGGCTCCAAACACCTCACACCTGAGGTAGTGCAAGAATCTGCTGCTTACTCTAGCTGCCTCAAGCCTCCCCCCATTACAGTCACTCCCCCACCCACTTATCAAAATTCATCTTCCTAAAGTCCTTGACTGACCATGTCGCCATGTCCTCAACAACTTCCTGAGGCTCATGAGGACAAAGATCAAATAAAAAATCCTCTTTATGGCTATTAATCACCTACCCCTCTCCTACTCTGCTAATTTTCTTTCACCTCATACCCCTATCAAATATGCTGTAATCCAGTAGTATGGGCCTCCCTTCTGTCCTATGAACAGGGCACTCCAACTCCTGATTCTGTGGGCTCTTGATGCCATCTCCATGCCTAGAATGCTCACCCGAGCTTCCTTGAAGCCCCTAGAGCCCACCTTCCACAATAAGCCTTTCCAGTCCTCCTTCACTTTACTGCCTTCACTGGCTCAATGAGCTCCAATTTGTCTTCTCCATAACAGATTTCTAAATTGTTATTGGTATCTCATCTGCCCCACCAGTCTGAATTCTAGAAGAGCAGGGGATGTTCCTTGTATCTCTTTATGTCCCTGGTGCTCAGCAGAGGACATAGGAGGAACTTAATGTTCTCTGACTTAAAAAAAGTCTAATAAAGAGCCCATACTGGAAAGCCTAACCCCCTTTTGCACATTCAGAGGAGGTCCATGCCCCCAGATTCCAAACAATGACTTGTTTTAGGATCACAGATTTATCACTAAGAGAGAGCTTAATTGCCACGGTGTCCAACTTCCTCATTTTAAAGAAAGTGAAATTGAGACTCAGTGGGGTTAGTGACTTGTGTATGGACCCACTGCTAAAAGCGTCTGAACAACAATTCCAAGTCAGATATTCCTGCCCCCAAATCTAGCACTTGCTTTGCCACAAGGCCAAGAATCACAGCTGTCATATACCTACTTCCACCACACTCACCTGGACAGTAGTTCCTCAGGTCTTCTTGTTCCAGCATCCATGGTGCTTCCCTTTCCTCAAAATAAGAAATCGAATATTCTCTGGGAACTGGAAGCCCTGAGCATGGGGAATCAGGGATGAACATGGAGAAAAACTTGGAATTTAGTTCTCTTTATGGAAAAAAGTGTACATACAAAGCTACTCCATTTTGGGAATCACTCCATCATGTTCACACATATCTGGCTCGTTCTCCCATTAATAGCTGTAATGCAAGTAACCAAAATAGGAAGTGCCAGGTCAGCTTTGAGTTCCAGTACATTAGGCCTTGAGGAATCAGCTTTGGCTCTTGTCTCCCACCTGACACCTTACTCCCTGAAACCTATAAAAACCTTGTTACTATTCAATGAGGGCGTTATTACCTCTTCTGGTGAAATTCTCCTGCTGCAGAACTCAATGAACCTGAGTTAGTCAAATTGTGATTCTTGGCAAGTCTGTTATTGCTGCCATTGATAGGGGCATACAAACATGAGGACGGGATGGTTCCCAGAATCCTTAAGCATGGTTTCCATAACATTTATTTGGGGGAACTTTAGGGAGATCATGGAGCCAATTTGGAATCAGAAAACTTGATCTTGGTGCACCCTCTTCAGTGGAAGATGGACTCATTGCATAGTTTCCATTATCTAGAAATTACAGGCCACTGGTAGTGCAATAGAGTCCTGGACCTGGAATCAGGAATGCCAGGGTTCAAATCTAGCCTCAGACAGTTTACTAGAAGTGTGCCTCTGGAAAAGTCACTTAACCTCTGTTTCCTTCATTTTTCTCAAATGTGTTTAATAATATCACCTAATGACATTATATGGTAAAGAAAGCACTTAGCACAGCTGGTGAACAGCAGATGAAGAGAAAGGCTTATTACCTTCCTCCCTTTCCTACCATTTGTGCTGAAATGTGGAGGCAATGTGAAGGAAGATTAAGGATAAAAGCGTCATACCAGGCACACCTAGGAACTGTGGGCTATAAATTGACGTTTCTTCAAAAAGGAAGAATATTCTAAATATTCAGCCCTTCCCAAAGATGAAGGGCTTATAAAGAAAAGTTGGCTGAACAGTTTTCAGATTTGGCAAAAAAAATTCATGTCCAGGGAGAGGCTGGACTAAATAATGCATTGGGATTAGTTCTACATATGAGATGCTTCAACACTGGTCTCCTCTTTGACCTTAAGCTACCTAGAACTGGCAAGACACAGCGCTTCAGGAGCAACAAGGAAATGTTCACGTTATCTTCACACAAGCTACTAACCTTTTTTAGGAAAACCAGGAATTAGGAGGGACCCTGTCTCTTGGACACAGGACACCAGCACTAATCCCTTTCTACTAACTGAAAAATGCTCCAAAGCCAGTACACTGAGGCATCAGGACATTCCCTTTGATAGCAGACTCAAGAGTGGCCAAGAGAAATGTCCTTACCCAAGGAGAGCAGGTTCCAGGCATTCTCCAGCATGACCTGCTTGTACAACTTCTTCTGAGGATGATCTAAGAGGCCCCACTCATCTGGGGTGAAGTCCACAGATACATCCTGGAACGTCACCAACTCCTAAACCATCAAGAGTCACAAGATTTAGACCTGAAAAAGGACTCCAGAATTCATGCAGTCTAATCCTCAACAAGTGAGAAGAGGAAACTAAGGCACAGAAAGGGGATTTACCCAACATTTATATTCTTTTTTTCTTCCTTTCTTTTTGGAGGGGGGAAGGCAAGGAAATTAGCATTAAGTGACTTGTCCAAGGTCACAAGGCTAGTAAGTGTAAGTGTCTGAGGCCAGATTTGAACTCAGGTCCTCCTGACTCCAGGGCTGGTGCTCTATTCACTGCACCACCTAGCCACCCCCAAGTTACATTCTTGTTGAGTATCAGATTCAACACTTAAAACCACAGTCATTAAGAGCTGAATGAAATATTGGGAAAAGTATTTGATATGATCAGGTAGAATAAAGTTGAGGAATGTCTTACTCTGGAATGTGTCCCTATGGAATCTGGGACAAAGTGTGTGTTTTATCTGTGAGGTAGAAGGATCTCCAGAGGAGAAAGAGAAGATGATGTGAAATTTCTTATTTATGAGAACTGATAAAGGCAATATGGAATAAATAAAATTCTGTGAATTTTGTGAGAAGCTGGCAAGGACAGTGGGTGGAAGGTTTGATTATAGAAAAAAAGAGGAAAGAAAAAGAAAAGATCTAGTTTATTTCCTGAGAGCCTGAAACAAAATCTTATCTAGATAAAACATGAAAAGGATTTGTAAGACACACTAACCAGAATCTGGACTGAACTTGAGTTTACCTGGGATATGATGTGTCATGGTCGAATTATCTTATTCCTTAATGCCTTTATGATTACTTTCATTTGTCAATATTAATTTCATTTGTCAATAATATATATGTACTTATTAAAATATTTTGCTACATAGTTGGTCATTTTTGTTGTCTTTTAAGTTCAAAGCAGACCAAAACAATATCACTATGTCAGGGTTAAAGTACGACAACATGTCTGACCATGGATGATTAGACTACTAGAGGTCAGTAGGCTCTACCACAGGTTGGTAAGAAATAATCCATGTGAATATCTGGGGTGGGGATGCCTCTGAATTTGCACATCTCATCATCATTCTTTTGAGTTACTGCACTTCTGCCTTGCTAGGACAGCATGTTCTTTGATGTGTAGAGGCCATCCTGGGTAGTCATTTGCCAATGTCTCCCATGTCTCAGTTGATTAGAAAATTCTTCAGACAGACCTTGGGAATATTCTGGTTCTTCTTTCTTATTTACTTATTCATTTACCTATAGTTTACAGAACTGATTTCCAAAATCCCTTGAGTTTCAAATTTTCTCCCCCTCTCTCCCTTCCCCCTTGTCCCCTATGGCAGCATGCAATCAAATATAGGATCTACAAATACCTTCCCAAAAAACATTAGGCAACTTGTAAAAGATTATAACCAGTGGAGTGAATAATGAGAAAGAAGAAACAAAGCAAAATCAAACAGAAAAATAAAGATCATGTAGTTTGCTACAATTTCCATTGTAGTTTTCTCTGGATATGGATATCCTTTTCCATCATTAGTCTTTTGGAGTTATCTTATAACCTTGCCTTGCTGATAGGAGCACAGTCTATCCAAGTGGGTCGTCACACATAAAATGTGTCTGTAATTATGTACAAAGTTCTCCTGGTTCTGCACTCCTCACTCAGCATCAGTTTATATAAGTCTCTCCAGGTTATTACAAAGTCCGTTTGCTCCTCATTTCTTATACCACAACAGTACTCCATTACATTCATATACCACAATGTGTTCAGCCATTCCCCAATTGATGGACATCCCCTTGATTTCCAATTCTTTGCCACCAAAAAAAGAGCTGCTATAAATATTTTTGTACTAACAGGCCCTTTCCCATTTCTATGATCTCTCTGGGATACAGCCCTTTAAGTGGTATTGCGGGTTCAAAGGGTATGCACTTATTTATTGCCCTTTGGGCATAGTTCCAGATTGCTTTCCAGAATGGTTCAATCAGTTCGCAACTCTCTATCAGTTCTTCTGACCACCTTGTAAGTACCTTCTTTGCATGTGTTCTCTGTGAAATAGTCTTTTAGGCAAACATCTTTTGGCATTTGAACAACATGGCCAGTCCATCAAAGTTGGACCCTGTGCAGTAGAATGTGAATGCTTGGCAATCTAACTTGAGAAAGAAAATCAGTGTCCAGTACCTTATCTTACCAGGTGATCTTCAGAATCTTCCTAAGACAATTCAAATGGAAGTGTTTCAGTTTCCTGGCATGGCACTGGTAGACTGTTGAGCTTTCACAGGCACACAATATTGAGGTCAGCTCAATACCTCTGTAGACCTTCATTTCGGCATGCAGCCTAAAACCTTTTCTCTCCTACACTTTCCTTAGGAGCCTCTCAAACACTGAACGTATCTCTGGCAAAGCAGGTGTCAACTGCTAAAATTATTTTTCTGAAATAGAAAATAATCTGAGGTACAAAATTTGCTAGTAAACAATAATTTAATTGTAATAGTTCACAGATCAACCAATTTCTCAGTAATTTGTGAGAGAGGTATGATTTAGAAAGCTTATTTTTATAAGAGAAGAGGAAGAAAAAAATTACAATGATTTTAGGGAACATATTTTGAGCATAATTCAATTAGACAAGGCAGGTCATCTGACTACTCACTTACTTCAGGTTTTCTTGACCCAGATTCATCCTGTGTCTCTCACCCTGTCTATTAAAGTGAGAATACCCCAGAAGTCCTTGCTGAATTTTGCAACCAAAAGTATGACTTTAAAGGAGCCTATAGTTTGAAGAAAGATTAGAAAAGAGGAGCTTGAGGTTTGTACTTACCAGTCACATTACATCCTCCAGCTACCAGAAAAGGGAATCCTAACCCTAGAAATTACACTATTCAATGTAGAGTTATCCTCTAGCTCAGTGGTTCTCAACCTTCCTAATGCTGTGACCCTTGTAATACAGTTCCTCATGTTGTGGTGACCTCCAACCATAACATTATTTTCATTGCTACTTCATAACTGTAATTTTGTTTTGCGATGGTCTTAGGCGACCCCTGTAAAAGGGTCATTCGCCCCCCCAAGGGGTCAAGACCCACAGGTTGAGAATCACTGCATCTAGCTGAAGAAAAAATAAAAAGGAGCTTATCCACTATGACTGGAAAGAGGAACTTAGGCTATTGTCAACCTGTTTACTCCAGCAGCCAGAAAGGGGAATTTAGCCTTAGAGAAGAGTCCTATAATCTTATGATTATTGTAGTCCCACAAAGATATCTGTCTTACTATAAATTATCTGCTACTAAATGATAAAGTCTAATCAATCTGTGTATTCATTAAATATAGAAGTAACCAGGGCAGCTAGGTGGCACACAAATGAACAAAGAATGGGTCCTAGAGTCAAGAGGTCTTGAGTTCAAATCTGGCCTCAGACACTTAACACTTGCTAGCAGTGTGACCTTGGGCAAGTCACTTAACGCCAACTGCCCTCCCTTCTCCCATCCAAAAGGCAAAAAAAACCCAAAAATCTGTAGGTAATCTAGTCTTAGGAAAATATGTTAGTTTAGCTTAGCTGCTAGGGCTAGCTTTTCCCAAATAAGAGAACCTAATCCTACAATGCAATTAAAAATAAAGTTATCAAACACTAACTGATCTAAAGGTTATTTCTTTTCACAACCTCATCACCTCTGTGGTACATCCTGGAAAGTGTACAGTCAACATAAGTGAGTTTATTCAAAGGATTCAAAATTTCTCCATTTGCTGTAACCAAGATGGTGCCATGCTTAATGGTGGAGAGCCTCTATTTTCTTTTCTTTCACATTTTTGGAGATATTTTATTTTCTCCCCAATCACATGTTAATTTTTTTAATGTTTGTTGTTTTTTAAAGTTTCAAGTTAGCAATTCTACCCCTCCTTATATTCCCTTCCCCCTAGCTTAGAAAGTAAGTAGTAAGACATAGGTTATACATGTAGAGTCATGTAAAACATTTCTGTATTAGTTATTTTATACAGAGAGACTTGAAAAAAAGAAGGTAAGAAAGATGGTGAAAAATAGCATGCTCCAGTCCATATGCAAACAATATCAGTTCTTTCTCTGCAGGCAGATAGTACGCTCCATCATTAGTCCTTTGGAATTTACTTGGATCACCATGTTGCTAAGAATAGCTTAGTCATTCACAGTTATGCAATAAACAATATTGCTGTTGCTGTATGTAATGTTCGCCTAGTTCTGTTCACTTCATTTTGCATCAGCTTAAGTCTTTCCAGGGTTTTCTGAAATAATCCTCATCATTACTTATAGTACAATAATATTCCATTACAATCAATTACCAAATACTGTTCAGCCATTCTCCAATTGATGGGCATCTATTCAATTTCCCATTCTTAGCCACCACAAAGAGCTGCTATAAATAATTTGTGTACAAATAGTTCCTTTCCTGTTTATTTTGATGTCTCCGGGCTCTAAATGTAGCTGTGGCACTGTTGCATCAAAGGGCACTCACAGTTGTATAGCCCTTCGTGCATAGCTCCAAATTACTTTCCAGAATGACTGGATCATTTCCTAACTCCATCAACAATGCATTAATGACCCAGTTTTTCCACATTTGCTCCAAACTCCATCATTTTTCTTTTTTATTATATTAGGCAATATGATAGGTATGAGTTGGTGCCTCAATTTGCATTTCTCTAGCCAACAATGATTTAAGCATTTTTTCATATGATTATAGTTTTGATTTCTTATTACATAAATTAATTTCAGATTCTTTGATCATTTATCAATTGGGGAATGAATTGTATTTTTGTAAGGTAGACTCAGTTCTCTATACAATGAAGAAATGAAGACTTTATCACAGATAATTGTTGGGGAAAAAAATTTCCCCAGATCTCTGCTGTCCTTTTAATTTTGGTTGCAGTAGTTTTGTTTATGCCAAAACTTTTTAATTTTATATGATCAAAATGACGGATTTTACATTCTGTATTGTCCTTTATTATTTGTTTAGTCTTAAATTCTTCCCTTATATGTAGAAAGGACAGATAACTGATTCCATGTTCTCCTAATTTGCTTATGACATTTACATTTACACTTTTATGTGTAAATCATGTACCCATTTGGACCGTGTTTTGGTAGACAGAGTGAGATGCTACTCTCTAACAAGTTTCTGCTATAGTAGTTTCCATTTTTACCAGCAGTTTTTGTGAAATAATGAGTTTTTGTTCAAAGAGCTTAGATTTTTGGGTTTATCATATATCCTAGGGTTACTTACTATAAGGTAATTTATAACATCTATTCCACAGATCCATCACTTTATTTCTTAGCCAGCACCAGATTGTTTTAAAAAATTATGGCTCTATAATAGTTTGAGATTTGGTATGATTAGACTGCCTTCCTTCATATTTTTTTTAAATCTATTCGCTTGATATCCTTGACTTTTTGGGAAAACCTGTATTTTCTTGGTGTTCTTGTCAGGTCAAAATTAGCACTAGCATCAGAGTATCAATCCATATGCTGCTATTTAGTTACACAGAATAAGAATAATTGTGGAAGGTTCTTTCATACATTAAAAAAAAGCAAAATTTAAATAATATAGGTCGTATTTCAGCTAATTCATGAGAAAGATATCAACAGTTTCCTCGAGAGAAAAAAAATATCTGAACATACCTCTAGAACTCCGGAAATCTGGGAGGACAAAAGAGAATGAACCAAATATAGGAGAGGTCGGTAAATCTGAAAATGCCCTGATACTCAGAAGTAGTCATCTCTATTTCCCTTCTGCTACATGCACAATGTCTGTTTAGCCCATGTACTTGGAATGTGATGGTCTTCCATTTCTATCATTAGGATATGATTCACTTTATCAGAGATTCTGATGTTTGCGAATAATTTTCCATTATATGTACAAAACTGTCCTTTACTTTTTTATCACTGTGATTTCTTATTTAAAACAACTAACTCAGGGCCTATTTTTTTTTTAACTTACCACCTTTTACTACCTTTCTTCTAGTTATTTATTGATCTTTGAGATTCCCAAGAATTTATACTTCTGATTTTTCATTGGGGTCTCATGAGACACTACTCTTCATTGCAAAGTATTCATCATATGGGTTTTCATTAGCAGAAAGCAGTCCTCTTACTGATTGATAACTGATCTCATTCCCTAACTCACACCCAAGAAAAGCTATTTGAAATCTCTTTCCTTTGCAAGCCTCCCACAGCCATCCCTCAACACCACAGGATGGGGTTATGAACTCCAAACCTCCATTTAAAGAGAAAGCTCATTTCAGACATCTCATTTCTCACCTGGCTCAATACCTCTGCAACTTCTCTGAACCCCTGAACTGGGGTACCTTCTCACTTCAATCCGTTTTCATCATCTTTTGGTGTGTTGTTTTCCTCTGTGAGATTGTCTGGTCCCTGAGGCTAAGTGAGTTCTCAGAGCCATCAGGAGAAAGACTCTCAAATGCACCAGAAAGGACATTGAAATATGCAAGACTATTCCAAACCCTAGAAATGAGGAGGGAATGGAAAAATGTGTTCCAGAGAACAATTCCAGGGAAGCTCAGTATGCAGCCCAGGGAGATTTATCCTGCAGATAGGAGCTTAGCCATGTGGGACAAAAAGTGGATGTTCAATGATAAAAAAGACTCAAATATTATTAGAAAGAAATTCAAAACTGAAGACATCATTTGCTTCTTTGCACCTCCTGGAACTTCTGCAAAAATTAACCATGGAAAAGAGCAGAAAGATCCTGCAAACAACTGTAAAAAGGCTGAAATTATCAATATATCCTTTCATTCCATAATAAAATAAGAAAGGAAATTGGTTCAGGGTCAATAAAAGATTCAAACTCAAATGGAGACCAAAAAATGATATTTACACATTTAAGACTATTGTAATGAAAGTATGGAGGCAGAGTGAATAGAATGTTAAGCCTGGAGTCAGGAAAATCTGAGTTCAAATTCAGCCTCAGATTCTTACTAGCAGTGTGATCCTGGGCAGATCATTTAACTCTGTTTGCCTCAATTCCCTCATCTGAAAAATTAGCTGGTGGAAAAAAAAAGACCACTCCAATATCTTTGCCAAGAAAATCCTAAATGGTATCACAAAGAGGTGGACGTGACTGAACAACAACCTCAATAATAATAACAAAATTATGAAGGAGATGTTTTATAGGTCTGAAGAAAATAACAAAGTTCATTAGGAAATATGAAAGACCTACCACGGTATCAAGGAGAATGACGAAAAGAAATAATATAGCAGGAAAGGCACTTCCAGACATCAAACTATAGTATATAGCACTGGTCATCAAAACCATGTGGCATTGGCAAAATAAAGAAAAAGAGAAAGAGAGAATGGGGAAGGGAGACTAGGAGAGAGAGAGAGAGAGAGAGAGAGAGAAATGAATGGAACAGATTAAACAAGGGCAATTAAGAATCATTAGAATTCTGTAATTCCATGTTTGATAAAGTGGAAAAAAGACTGCTTCGGGTAAAACTCCTTATTTGGTTAAAAAAACAAAACTTCTGAGAAAACTGCAAAGCAGTGAGGCAGGAAATTAGGAGTGGATGAACATCTTACACAATCCTCTACAAAACATTCTATGTGGATGCTATTGTTGTTGTTCAGTTGCTTCAGTCATGTCTGACCTTCCATGCCCCCATGTGGTATTTTTCTTGGCAGAGAAATTACTAAAGAAAACAGACCTGATATCAGAGGGTAAAATAGATATTGAAAGAATTCACCAATCACCTCCTAAAAAAGATCCAAAAAGAAAACTCCCAGGAATATTATAGCCAAATCCCAGATCCCCCAGGTCAAGGAGCAAAGAGTACAAGCAGCCAGAAAGAAGCAATTCAATGTCATGGAGTCACAGTCAGGCTGACACAAAATTGAGTAGCTTTTACTAAAAAAATCAGAGGGTGTGGAATATGATATTCAGTAAGACAAAGGAACTAGGATTATGACCAAGCATCACATACTCAGAAAAACTAAGTATAATCCTTCAGGGGGAGAAACAGGCATTCAATAAATAGAGGATAATCAAGTATTCCTAATGAAAAGAAGAGAGTTGAACAAAAATTTTATTTTCAAATACAAGATCAAAGAGAAACACCAAAAGGTAAACAGGAAAGACAAAACAGAAGGAATTCATTAAGGTTAAATTGTTTATATTCCTACACTGGAAGGTGATACCTGTAACTGGTTTTTTTTTTAATTTTGGAGAGGGCAAAGCAGGGCAATTGGGGTTAAGTGACCCGCCCAAAATGACAGGGCTAGTAAGTGTTAAGGGTCTGAAGCCAAATTTGAACTCAGGTCCTCCTGACTCCAAGGCCAGTGCTCTATTCACTGTGCCACCTAGCCGCCCCCAATACTTGTACCTCTTAAGAACCTGATGACTATTAGGGCAATTAGAAGGAGTATACATTGTCTGTGATGGGATAATATTCAAGAAAACTAAATTAAGGAGTGAGAAAGAGAACTGCATCCCTAGAAGAAGGAGACAAAAGGTAGAAAGGAATGAATTATCTCACATAAAAAAGCTAAATACCTATTACAGTGAAGGGGAAGATGGGGAAGGAGAGAATGGAGGGTTTGAACCTTACCCTTATCAAAACTGGCTCAAAGAGGGAATAACATGCATGCTTAGATGGGTATAGAAATCTATTTCATCCTATAGGGAGGTAAAAAGGGACAGGACTTTGGTGTATGATATTAGGTGATGGTCTACACCCAGTTTCTGCCATACCATATTCTAATTTTCCCAGCAGTTTTTGTCAAATAGTGAGTTCTTATCCCCAAAACTGGGGTCTTTGGGTTTATCAAACAGTATGCATACATACATATATATATACATATATATATATATATACATATATATATATATATATATATACACATACACAATTGTTCATTACTGAGTCTTTTGTACCCAATCTATTTCACTGATCCACTACTCTATTCCTTAGCCAGTACCAAGTAGTTTTGATGACTGCTGCTTTATAATACAGATTAAAACCTGGTACGGCTAGGCCACCTTCCCTAGCATTTGTTTTCATTAATTGCTTTGATATTGTGGACCTTTTGTTTTTCCAAATGAATTTTGTCACTATTTTTCCTAGTTCTATAAAGTAATATTTGGTAATTTGATTGGTATGGCACTAAATATGTAATTTAATTTAGGTAAAATTGTCATTTTTACTATATTAGCTCGACCCAGCCACAAGCAATTGATGTTTTTCCAATTAGTTAGATCGGATTTTATTTGTGTGAAAAGTGTTTTGTAGTTGTGTTCATAAAGGTACTGGGTTTGTTTTGGCAGGTAGATTCCAAAATATTTTATAATGTCTACAGTAACTTTAAATGTGGTTTCCCTTAGTATCTCTTGCTGTTGGATTTTGTTGGAAATACATAGGAATGCTGAGGATTTATGTGGGTTTATTTTTTCTCCTGCAACTTTGCTAAATTTATTTATTGTCTCAAGAAGTTTTTTACTTGATTCCCTAGGATTCTCCAAGTATATCATCGCTTAGTCTCTTCTTTGTCTAATTTGATTCCTT
>JAQQSU010009215.1:0-12751 GCA_028627135.1 Pseudochirops cupreus
CTGTGTGGTGGCAAAAAACCAGAAATTTAGGGGATGCCCATCAATTGGGGAATGGCTAAACAAGTTGTGGTATATGAATGTAATGGAATACTATTGTGCCATAAGAAATGGGAAGGAGATGGACTTCATATGTACCTGGAGAGGCTTATACAAATTGATGCTAAGCGAGAAGAGCAGAATCAGGAAAAATTTGTACACAATCACAGACACATCGTATGTGTGACAACCAACCTTGATAAACTGGACTCTTCTCAGCAATGCACAGCTATAAGACAACTCTCCAAGTCTCAGGATGGAAGGAGATGTCTACATTCAGAGAAAGATCTAGAAAGAACAGAGTTTAAATGGAGACCGAAGCAATCTACATGCTGTCGTTCTTTCTCATCTTTGGTTTTCTTTCTTTTTTCCCATTGTTGCCTCCATTGGTTACAACTCTTCTATACCACCAGATTATTGTACAATGTGAAAATATTTGCAGATCCTATACATGATTGCACGCTGCCATGGGGGGATGGGAAAGGGAGGGGAGAAAATTTGAAACTCAAGGAATTGTGGAACTGAATCTTGTAAACTAAAGTAAATAAACAAGTCAATGGAAAAAAAAAGAGTTACTTCCCTTGAAAAAAAAATAAAAAAATAAAAAATAAAATGGACTAAAAATTTCCCTCTCTGGTTAGATAAAAATAAAGTCAACTACAGTGCTCTCTCATGGCTTAAGTGAAAAGAGAGAGACATCAGTGCCCTGTGAGACAGCTCCTCATTCCATTCCCCCCATTTTGAGGATCCAATGTCCAATGACCAAGATTTTTTCCCAAATACAGCCAGAAGGGTCTTCTCCTGTATTTCTAAAGTTTCTCAAGGGCCCATGAGAAACAACAAAGATTTAACATCTGATTTGTCTTTTCATAGGCCTACATTATAATAAGTAACAAATATCTTGAGCCTCTCCTCCATGATATGGCACAAGGCCAGTAGAAAAACACATCAGGGAACAAAAAGATCAAAAGAAACAAACGGCAGCTGTGTTACCACTGTGTTGGTGTCAGAACTGGGAATGAAATTTGAGAAGGAGTATACAAGAGAAGGCAAAGAGGAGACTAAGAAGATTCAGACTTGGTCCTTCACCAACAGGTAGGATGGTGCAGTTGGAAGGCTTTCCCAGGTCACTCAGCCTGAACACAGGGATAGTAAGGAATGTCTCATTGTATCAGCAATGCAGTATTTACAATGCCTGTGGTAACTATAAATATGCTCATATAATTATTAATCACAAAATGTAACAGGCTCTCTACATGGGGGACATAGCTAGAACATTTATTCAAATACCAGAAAACTGAGTCCCAAAACCAGAAAGTCAAAGCCATCACAGTAGCCATGGAGTTGGTACACATTGTTAATGCAGTAAACACCCACATTCTCAAGCCCTCAAAACAAAAGATCAGGCAAATATCCTCCTCTCCTCACTCACAGTAACTGCTCAGCCTCCATGCAGCTCACTCCCAGCAGCTCTGGCCCCACACAGTTCCAGTCCCTGGCAGTCCTCAGTAGGAGTCCTTAGCAGAAGTTCTGGCTGGCTCAAAAAAAGAAGTTTACGCTGCTACTGCCACAGCTTCCAGTCACCACGCTGGCTCCAGCCTGGCTCCTACTTGGTTCCATCTCCTTCCTGCCCCACCTCTTCCTACTATGTCAGCAAGTTCAAGGGGCATGGAAGATCTTCCAATCCCATTACCATTACATTCATATATCCTAAAGGAATAAGTGCTTGGTCATGAGCTACAGCATGAAAAGATAGGAACAAGTGGTAATGCATGTACCAATTCACCAAATGGTTGGTGATCACTGATGGAGAAGATGACTAAGCAGCTCCTTGTAGACAGCTAGATCACCTAGTAAATAGAGGGTTAGACTTGGAGTCAACAAGATATTCAAATCCTGCCTCAGACACTTACTAGCTAAATGACCATAGTCGAGTCATTTAACTTCTCTTAGCCTAAGTTGGGGCAGCTAGGTGGAACAGTGGATAGAACATTGGGCTTAGAGTCAGAAAGACCTGAATTCAAATCCAGCTTCAGATACTTAGCAGCTGTGTGACCCTGGGCAAATCATTTACCCCTGTTTGCCTCAGTTTCTTCATCTGTAAAATGAGCTGGAGAAGGAAATGGCAAACCACTCCAGTATCTTTGCCAAGAAAACCCCAAATAGGGTCATGAAGAATGAGACATGATTGAAATGACTAAACAACAACACGTAGCTTTAGAGCAGTGGTACTCAACCTTCCTAATGCCGCGACCCTTTAATACAGTTCCTCATGTTGTAGTGACCCCCAACCACAAAATTATTTTCGTTGCTACTTCATAACTGTAATTTTGCTACTGTTATGAATCTATCTGATATGCAGGATGTATTTTCATTGCTACAAATTGAACATAACCCACAGGTTGAGAACCGCTGCTTTAGAGAAACAAGTATATACAGAAAAAGAGTACTATGACAGGTTATACAAATCATCTTAATAGAGGATGCAAAAGCCCAGACCAAAGCACCAGTGGCATGAGCTGTTAAATGTCTCTCATTCCCATTGGCATCTCCAAATCTGGCTAGACAAAACAATGAAAGGACACAAGGTATGTGAGAAGTTCCAACCAGGCACCAAGCTGTCACACAATAGGGTTAGGGCATTACCCTGAACTGCAGTAAAGAAAGCAATACAATAGGTAGAGACAAAACAATGTTCCAACTTACTTGGGGCTCCTGCCCCTTAATCTCCTGAAAAGTATCCAGAAGCTTCTGTAGATGAACAAAACCAAACGGGATCAAGGCTGTCCAATTTGAAGACAATTGGAACTGAAAAATATCCTGTTTGTTAGCTGACCAATTTTTTCTTGTTGTTCAGCCCTATTTGACTCTCCATGACCCCATTTGGGGTTTTCTTGGCAAAAATATTGGAGTGATTTGGCATTCCCTTCTTCAGTTCATTTGATGTGGAAACTGAGACAATAGGGTTAAGTGACTTGACCAGGGTCACACAGCTCATGGGTCTGAGCCTAGATTTGAACTCATGAAGATGAGTCTTCCCAATTCCAAGACCAGTGCTCCATGCACACTGTGCCATCTAGCTGCCCTACATATCATTCTTGATTTTGCCTATTGACTCACAAAGTTTAAAATATTTCTTATCTGGCCATTTATAGAAAAAGTTTGCCAACCTCTGTCTTAGAGTGCTGGGAAAGAATAGGTCAGGGTTTGTTTGTTTTTAATTCTATTTCTTTTTTTTTTTCAGATTCTCATTCTTTCTCTACTACCCCTTCTCCCACTGAGAAAGCAAGAAAACCAAAACCCCTGTTATAAATGTGTAGAGAAGAAAAACAAATGACCACAATCTGCACTGTGAGTTCCCATCATCACCATCATCATCTCTTTCTATCACAGTGGTTCTCAACCTGTGGGTTATGTTCAATATACATCCTGCATATTACATATTTACATTACAATTCATAACAGTAGAAAATTACAGTTATGAAATAGCACCAAAAATGATTTTATGGTTGGGGGTCACCACAACATGAGGAACTGTGTTAAAAGGGGCATGGCATTAGGAAGGTGGAGAACCACTGCTCTATCAGGAAATGAGTAACAAGGTTTCATCATGGGTCCTCTGACACTGTGGCTGGGCACTACGTGAATTAGAATTCCTAACTCTATCAGAGCACTTTGGTTTTAGGATATTATTTTTATTGCACAAATTGTTTTCCTGGTTCTGCTTACTTCACCCTTCAACAATTCATAAAAGTCTTCCCAAATGTCTCTGAAAACACCTTCTTCATCATTTCTTACAGCACAATAATATTCCATCACCTACCTAAACCATAATTTGTTCAATTGATGAACATCTCCTGCACTCTCAGTTTCTAGGTTGGTTTGAAGTTTTTGTACTTTTTTGCCACCACACCAAAAAAATTGATATAAATATTTTTTCACATGTAAGTCCTTTTCCTCTTTCTTTGATCTCTTTGGGATATAGAACTAGTAGCATTATTGCTGAGTATATGCACAGAGTATATGCACAGCTTAATAGCTTTTGGGGGAATAGTTTCAAACTGTTCTCCAGAATGGATGGACAGGTTCATAGTTCCACCAACAGTGCAGCAACAGGTTGCTAATTTTTAAATCTGTGGCATACCATTAACAACCATTTACCTCCTTTTCCAATTTTAGATTCTATCAGAAGATAGCAATTATTTTTAGATCATCAGTACCCAAGGCTATTAAAGCTAAATCTATTACTTTACAAAATTCAATGACATCATTACAAAAAAATACATTAGATTAATCATGATGAATAGTAGTAACAATTTGTGTATCAATCACTACAATCATTGTATACACCAGTATGCACTCTTATAAAATACCATCTTAAGGAATACATTGCTGGTCATTGACAAGTAAAGATACCAACAGTAAATTCAGCTGTCTGTTCCACACAATCACATTGCTAGGTAAACTTTTCACTGTTCCTCCAGAAAGGTATCCATTAGGAATTTGTGTAAAGTCTTTTCATACTGGAGGGAGTGGGCACACTACCACAAGGAGCCATCTCTTTGTGCAGAAGTTGCACTATCTTCTTCTTTTCGACTGACACAGTCACCCTGACTTTTTGCCTCAAGCTTCATAGGAGCAAAAGTTCATTTATAGCATAGTAATACATAATCACCATATTGAGATTCTGGGCACAATCATTGGTGGTTTAACGTAACTTTTGGAATGTTTCCTCTGTGACTGTTTTGGAGTCTAACAAGATTAAAAAAAAACCTTCAATTTATCCTAAAAATGTGTGTGTGTGTGTGTGTGTGTGTGTGTGTGTGTGTGTGTGTGTGTGTGTGTGTAACAGAGGTGTGCTGGAGCTGCTCAGACTAGTGAGAACAAATTGTTAAATTTTCATATTGAAAAATTTTCATATTTAAACCTCAGAAATCAGTAGATGCTTCACAGCAGGGCTTGATTTATTGTTTAACTGTCTAGACTTAAGGAAGTGATAGAGAAAATGTTAATAATGCCAAATCAAACTTAAAAGTGTGTTGTGTGTTTATTTTTTCTGGCAAGCCAGTTGTTAAACATTTACCAGAACATGCTGGTAGTGTGTGTGTGTGTGTGTGTATGTGTGTGTAAGAATATGTACATATAAATTCTAGGAATATACACGAATATGCTAAAAATATTCATCATTTTAACATTTAATCATTTTAATAAAATCAACTTATATAACAAAAGAAAAAGACTCATCATACATGTCTTAATAGCTAGCATTTATTTATTTTTCTATTTCTTTTTTTCCCTTTTAATTTATTGTTAGTTTTCAACATTCACTTTTATAAGGTTTTGAGTTCCAAATTTTCCCCCCTCCCTAAGACAGCATGCAATCTGATATAGGATATATATGTACAATCACATTAAACATATCTCCACATTAATCATGTTGTGAAAGAAGAATCAGAACAAAAGGGAAAAAACATGAGAAAGAAAAAAGGAGAGAAAATAGTATGTTTGATCTGTGTATTCAGACACCACAGTTCTTTCTCTGTCTGTGGATGGCAGTTTCCATCATGAGTCTTATGGAATTGTCTTAGGTCATTGTATTGTTGAGAAGAGCTAAATCTATCAAAGCTGGTCATTATACAATGTTGCTGTTACTGTGTACAATGTTCTTTTGGTTCTGCTCATTTCACTCAGCATCAATTCATCTAAGTCTTTCAAGGTTTTTCTGAAATTTGCCTGTTCATCATTTCTTATAGAATTAAAATAGTATTTCATCACATTCATATACCACAACTTGTTCAGCCATTCCCCAATTAATGGGCATCCCCTCAATTTCCAATTCTTGCCACCATAAAAAGAATAGCGAGCATTATATAAAGCTTGAAGGATCCAAAATCCTTCATATATATCATCTCACTTGATTCTCCCAACAATCCTGTGAAGTAGCTATTATTTGACAGTATTATTTTACAGTAGCCCTATTTTACAGATAAGGAAACTGAGGCAGAATAGGGATAAGTAACCTGCCCAGATCACACAGCTTTTCAGTGGCAGGATTTGGACTCAGGTCTTCCTGACTCTAAGCCCAGTATACTAGCCTCTGAACTAAACAACTGCCTCTCAGTTTGGTCTGCCTTCTCAATATTAGGTGCCCAATAATTGTCAGCACAATATTGTCAAACTCTTAAAGAAAAATGTCAACCAAAATGTTTGTACTTCAGCAATGCCAACACCAATTCTCTCCTTTGTTTGAGCTTATTATGCCTAGCACTGGTGCAAGGTAAGGACGATTTTGAGACTAGTTAATAGCAGAGGGGAAGAAGGCAATCAGTCATTCAAATAGCATTTATAAAACATCTACTATGTGCTAGGTAATTAATGTCCTAAATGCTGGGGATACAAAGAAAGGCAGAGAAATATTAACTACTCTCAAGTTCCCAGTTGAGGCAGCTGTGTGGTACAGTGGATAGAGCACTGGGTCTGAAGTCAGGAAGACCTGAGTTAGAACCCAGTCTCTAACATTCACTTTGTAACCCTGAGAAAAATTTACTTTACTTCTGTCTGCCTCAGTTTTTTCACCAGTCAAATAGGGATAATAATAACACCTATCTCCTAGGGATGTTGTGGGGATCACCTAACCAAGTCACTAAACTCTTTGTGCCTCAGTTTTTTCATCTGTAAAATGGATATACTAAGAGAATCTACCTCACAGGGTGGTTGTGAAGATCTAATGAGATTATATAAGTAAAGCCCATTGCAAAACTTGAAGAGCTGCATAAAGTCGACCTTTTAGACCTAATTCTAAATTCCCTGGGCATCCTCCAGGATTATTCCAGTCATAAACAAATCTTGGCATCTTTTTTCCCCAAAAACTGCATGATGTCTGTGCAAAGGGATTGGTTTTCAGAAGTACAATCTAAAACCAAAGTTTAGTAGTTTACTTTTTTAAAGGTTGCTGCATGATTCCAGCTATTTGTCCAAATCCACAATCTGCACTTGAGACCACCTCCTCTCTGCCAAAAGATGGGTAGCAGCTACTCTTTTCTCAAGAAACACTTGAGACAAAATACTCAAGTACCCCATGATTTGATTTCACTCTCAGGTGTCAAAATGTCATGAAAACGGAAGAAATTACCTTCCTCCCATTTTTATAGTAAGTGTCTTGTAATAACGGTTATAGATGGTGCTTTCTGCAACCTCGTTCTAAAATACAAACTTTCTGCTCTGAGGTCTTTAGATTACAGTAGGTTGAAAAGCAATGTGCTAAACATTTGATTACTCCCAAAAGCATCCCCTTATTTCTCGCTGCTTAAAAGGGACAACAAACAGTACGATGAATGAACGGATGAATGAAGATATCTTAGTGCCTCTGTTTTTTGCCCTTGAGACCTTCACTATAGCTGAAGTCTCCCTTTTCCATCTAAACTTCGGTGCCTAGAAGTGCTTTACAAACATCATATGATGCTAACAACAACCCTGGGAGAAATGACCTATTAATACCCTAGACTAGGAGCGGCTAGGTGACACAGTCGATACAGCACCGGCCCTGGAGTCAGGGAGGACCTGAGTTCAAATCCAGCCTCAGACACAACACTTACTAGGCGTGTGACCTTAGGCAAGTCATTTAACCCCAATTGCCCTGCCCTCCTCCCTCCAAAAAGAAAAAAAAAAATCCTCGTCTACAGAGTGGGGGAAAAAACCCAGAGGTTCAAAGAGGTCAAATTATTTGCTCAGGGTCACAGAGGATGATAAAATCGCTCTCCAAACCCCGGAAGGCCAGGAGCAATTTAAAACGTGAAACCTCTTTTAGAAATGAAAGCGACTGAAAGGTTACCTAGCTTGCCTAAAGGGACCACTCGGCTGGTAAGGGTTTGATGCAGAACTCAAGCTCAGGTAAACAGTCTCATTATTAGCAAGAATGCTAATTGTTGCCCGCTTTACCCTTATCCCCAGAACCTCGCTCAGTCTTCCCTCGGGGTCCACTGAACCCAAAGCTGATTCTCCAGGCTTCCCTCATTGGCCAGTCAGTGGGAGAGGAGGCGGAGCCCGCCGGCAGGGGCGGGGCTTCTCTCTGCATACTTAAGAGGCTTCCTTGGGCTCACCTGCAGCAGCGGCCAGGTGAACTCAGTCATGGCCCTGGCTGTCCGTCTTGGGCCACTGGCCCTGCTCCTACTGGCAGCCTCTGCTTTGGCGCGCTACACCCCAGACTGGGAGAGCCTGGACGCGCGGCCGCTGCCCCTCTGGTTCGACGAGGCCAAATTCGGAGTGTTTGTGCACTGGGGCGTGTACGCGGTGCCGGCCTGGGGCGAATGGTTCTGGTATTTCTGGGAGGGCGAAAAAGACCCAGACTACGAAGCTTTCATGCGCCAGAACTACCCACCCGGCTTTTCCTACGCCGACTTCGGCCCCCAATTTGAGGCTAAGTTCTTCGACCCCAAAAAGTGGGCGGAAATCTTCGAGGCGTCCGGGGCCAGGTGAGACCAGCCGGGGGCCAGCCTGATCCCAGCATTTGGATGAGGAAACAGACCTAGAGAGTTTGGGGGAAGGGGGGCCCGGGGGCGGAGGAGTCTGGGCCCAGGATCGCCGAATTCAAACCCAGTACTTACCTGGGCCGCTCCTCTAAGCCGTGCCGCCTCCCACACGGAGAGTTACTGGAAAGAGCAGAGTGAGCAGACCTGACTTATTCTACATGTCCTTATACAATGTGGCTAAGACTTAGATCTTTAGAAATTTCACCGCTTTTAAACTATTCTTAACTCCCTTTTACAAATGAGGAAATAGGCTGAGGGGATTTAATTGCTCACTTTGAATCCCTAGCACTTGAACAGTGTCTCGAACACGGTAGGCACTCTGTAAATGTTTATTGACAGACTTAGCCAGGGGCATACAGTAACTTGTGTCCCTTGGTAGCCAGACGCTTCTGGGAGGGAAAGGGCTGATTATGAGTTAGTATGCAAACTCCTTGGGAGTATGGATTGTTTCATTGATTGTATGTGTATCCACAGCGACCGGACCAGCGCTTGACACATAGTAGGTCAGCGATTGCTTGGCCATCTTGAACCTCACTTTTCTCATGTGTAAAATGAATGGGCTCGATTTAACCTGTGTCACCTTGACCAAATCATTTAACTTCCTCCCTGGTCAGTTTCCTCGTGGTCTCAGAGGCTCATTCTTATTCTCCATATTTTGCATGTAGGTGTTTGAATGTTGTGTCCCTCATTAAATTGTAAGCTCCTTACCATGGGGACTGGGTTTTGCCCTTCCTTGTCTCCCCAGCTCTTATATCCGTGACAGGCATGTAGCAGACACTTAATAAATGCTTTGTTGCCTTGAACTGACAAACATGTATTCAGCTCCTAGTAGATGCTGGGCTATTCTCAGCCATATGGATGCTGTCATACACAGGTAATGTGCAACTCAGGCAACTCCTCCTGAAATCAAGTAAAATCACTTTGGGGACCCCAAAGCAGTGGGTTAGCTGCCTAGCACTAACTAGCCAGACTAGCTGCAGCGGTTCTCAACCTGTGGGTTATGTTCAATTTGTAACAATGAAAATACATCCTGCATGTCAGATATTTACATTACAATTCATAACAGTAGCAAAATTACAGTCATGAAGTAGCAATGAAAATAATTTTATGGTTGGGGGTCACCATGACATGAGGAACTGTATTAAAGGGTCACAGCATTAGGAAGGTTGAGAACCACTAACCTAGAGTGACTTCAGTGACCACCTAGGGAAACTGACCAGTTTTGTAACCTAGAAATTAGTATAATGGAAGTTTGTAATATTTCCATCAGATGTATTTTGGCTTCTTTTGTTTGTTTTTTGTAGTCCAGGATGTAAATCTGAGTGTAGCTAGGTGGCACAGTCAATAGAGCACCTACTCTAAGGAGTCAGGAGGACCTGAGGTCAAATCCAGCCTCAAATACTTAACACTTACTAGTTGTGTGACCTTGGGCAAGTCACCCCAACTGCCCTGCTTTCCCCCCTCCAAAAAAAAAAAAGAAACAGGATGTAAATCTGAAATGAGATTTACATAGGAACATAGATTTGGATAAATGGGATAAAACCTGATAGCACTCACCTCACAGCGTTATTGTGAGACTCTAATGAGAAAATGTATGTAAAATAAGCTTATCAAGCTTTAAATACACTGTCAGCTGTTGTTATTATCACATAGGTTTTAAAAAGGGGTTCTGAATTCTTTTTCTGTCCTGGACCCCTTGGCAAATCTAAAGGCTACAGTCCACATCTCAGAATCATGGTTTTTTAATTCTTAAGGCCAGAAAATCAGACCACTGTATTACTGGTGACCTCTTCCTTTGTTCATATTTAGTTTCCTTCAATAAGCATTTATTAAGCACCTAAATTTTGCCAGGCATTGGTGCCAACCCCTGAGGACACAAAAACAAACATGCAGCAGCCCCCTGCCCACAAGGAGCTTCCATTTCACTGAGGCAGTATGTACACAGAAACAAATACAGAAGAATTTGAGCGGGAAGAAAGCACTAATAAAGGCTTTGATTTCCACAGGTATGTGGTCCTGACCACCAAGCATCATGAGGGTTATACCCTCTGGCCCAGTCCTAGATCTTGGAACTGGAATTCTATGGATGTAGGGCCACACCGAGATCTGGTGGGTGAATTGGGACCTTCCCTCCGAGAGAAGTAAGTGTGTTTGCTGTTTGTCAGCACTTAACTCTCCTTTTCTGGCACTGCAAATTTCCTCGGCTAGCCCCCTTTGCCTTCCCAAGTAACTAGGAATAATCCGCAGAATGGTCTCACTGTCACTAAGCATTGCTCTGTCCTGGGTCTGTTTATTTGAGGTTTAGCAATTTGTCCAAAGCCAAGGATGACCTGCTACAAGTGGCAATTTTCTGATGAAAAGAAACTGCCCGAAATGGGCCACAGTATCTTTGTTAGCCTAGGAAAGAATTCATTGAGCCAGGAGCCTCTCTGGTCCTAGGGATGTGTTTGGAGGAAGTTAAATAATAATTCTGAAAAAGCTCTGGGGTTTTAGTGAACTGAAAACTCATTATGCATCAGTAGTAGTATGATATGGCAACTCAAACTGCTAATGCAGTCTTAGGTGGAATGGGCTGCCTTCCATGGTGGGGGGAGGGGAACCCCTCCACAGGTCATCTAGATGACCATTGGTTGGCTGTATAATAGTGAGGATTCCTATCATAGATGGGCAGGACTAGATGGTGCTGAAGAAGTGTCCCTTCTAAGTCTCCAGTTCTGTGTTTCTGATTGGGTGATTGCCTATCACATACCCTTTCATCAGAATTTGAGTTAAGGAGTGTAGAGCAGGTAGATCCAAGTGCTTCTGAGTTTGAGTAACCAGCTGCATTGCACCATGCCACCCACCCCCATCTCCCACAGCATTAGACACTCTCAACTTAGATTTGGGTCTAATACATCAGTGGTTCTCAAACCTTTTGGTGTCAGGCCCCATTTACACTCTTAAAAATTATTGAGAATGGCCTCAAAGAATTTTTGTTTAGGTGAGATATATCTATCCATAGTTGCTATATTAGAAATTAAAATACCTTAGTATTAATGAAAATAGTTTTGACTTTATGGATACCCCAGAAAGGGATGGAGGGGGGGAATTCAAATGTCTGAGCTATTTAAACTAATGGAGGGCAGGAACTATTTACAGAAGATTCTCTAGGGTGAAGACTCCATCTTATCTGTCTTATTGGAAGTCATTTGTAAATGAAGGAATGGAAGCATTTTCTAGAAAGCACTCAAGGAGAGAGTTAGCTGGGAAGAAAGGAAAGATAGGGATGCCAGTGGGAGGTTAAAATCCTGAGGAAGGCAGTATAGATGTGTGCATAGGTTGGGGGTGGGAGGGGAACCCATGTCACAATTTGCTGCCCCAGTTTCTTAATCCATCTCCATAATGCAGGTGCTTGTACAAGCTTCTCATGGTGTTATCTAATGGCATCCCTCCAATGATGCAGATCTCAACATATCCTCTGCAGTTGACCTTTGCCACAGGGTGTCCACCCAGTGTGCTGGTGACCTCCTTCTTGACCTTTAAGAAAACAGCAGGAGAGCGGGTGGTCTGTCCATTGGTTATCCCTGAGGCACACGACGTGATGACCCGATCTTGTTTTTAACTACTCTATTTCTTTAGAGGTATATTTTAAGGCACTTCTCCTTTGTAATTCAAGGCAGCCCTTGAAGTAAATTCTATAATAAATATTGGTTGCTGATGAGTTGAATCCCTCCTATGAAACTCATTAAAGCAAATATCTCTGCACTGCAAAGAAATTGGAGTTTGTTTTGGATTCGAATTCCCGAGTTTGTCAGCTTCACACTACATCATGCGTATGTGAAGGTCCTACTACTATTTACGTTTTTAAAGTAGCCTTTAAAAAAATTCCATGAGATGATTCTATTTTCTCTTTCATCTTTTTAGGAATATCCGTTATGGACTGTACCACTCACTCCTGGAGTGGTTCCATCCCTTCTATTTGCTTGACAAGGAAAACAACTTCACAACCCAGAATTTTGTCCAGGCCAAGGTCCTGCCAGAAATGGTTGATCTTGTGAACAGGTAAGCACCGCTCTGACCTTCAGTTTTCATCCTCTCTAAAACTGGCTTGGGGCATCTATGGTACTCTTCCCATCTCATGGGACTTTATAACCCTAAAGGGCTAGAGAAATGGGAGGTACAGGCAGTTGTTTTTGTTGTTCGTAAAA
>JAQQSU010009216.1:0-12750 GCA_028627135.1 Pseudochirops cupreus
GCAACCTATAGCATCTCCTTTCTAGCGATGAAGAACTGGAAATTGACGGGATGCCCATCAGTTGGGGAATGACTGAACAGACTGTGGTATGTAATTGCAATGGAATTTTGTTGTGCTTAAGAAATGATGAACTAGTTGCGCTCAGAAAACCCCGGAAAGACTATTGAAGCTTATGCAAAGTGATATATACTGTATACGAGTAATAGCAATATTGTAAGTCGATCATTTGTGAATGACTTAACTGTTCCCAGCAATACAATGATTAAGTACAATGGGATCTGAATACAGATTGAAGCATACATTTTTCTTTTTTTTTTTCTTGAGTGTTTTGTCAGTTTTCTTTCACAACATGACTTATAGAAATTTTGAAAAAATGAAAAAATGCAAAACTAAAATTCACAAGAATTCCAAGTGAATTAAAGGGAGACTTCGCAAGCTATTTTTCTCTACCATCTGCCCCAAACTGTTCAATTAGATGAAATAAATAAATTCTCAGAAACATAAAATACCAAAATTAACAGAAGGAAATGTTACTCAACACAACATCAAAATCAAATCAATTCGTATAAGTATCGTTATAAAAATAAATTGAAGAAAATATGAAAGAATACGCAGAGGGGGAAAAAAAAACAACCCCAGATCAGATTTACAAGTGACTTATTTAAAACATTCAAACAACAGGTAATGCCAATGTCATATAAACATTTTGAAAAATAAAAAAAGGAGAAGTAAACATTCCAGACTCTTTCTATGACACAAAATTGGTTTTATTATAGAAAACAAGAAGAGATTTTTTTTTAAAGCTTAGAAGGAAACCTATAGATGAATATTATGAATTAATCTTGATGTAAATATATTGAGCAAAGTATTAGCAAATAACATACCATAGCAAACATTCTAAAACTATTATAATTTTTATTATTATCAGGAACAGAGGGTTGGTTAAGAATCAGAAATAAAAAACATAAGAAGCATATTAATTTTAAGACCACAGGATTATATCAATCGATGGTAAAAAGGCAAAATCTAATGTATATTTCTATTAAAATACTACAAAATAGAGGAATAAATATTGTTCCTTAACACAGCTAATTATTGTTGTCTGGAGTGAGGTCCAGTTTGTGGTTCAGTCATTTCAGTCTTGTCTGACTCTTTGTGACAGCATTTGGGGTTTTTTGGCAGTCACTGGAGTGGTTTGCCATTTTCTTATCCAATGCATTTTATAGATGAGGCAAACAGGGTTAAGTGACTTGCCCAGGGTCACACAGCTAGTAAGTGTCTGATTCCACATTTGAACTCATGTCCTCCAAGTCTCTAGGGCCAGTAATTTATGCACTCTGCCACCTAGCTGTCCCTAATACGCTAAGATACATCTTACTAAAACCACAGGAAACATTATATATAGTGAAAAATAGTCAAAATTCTGCCCAATAAAATCAGGGTTAAGGAAAGATGTCCATTTTCACTATTACTATAGATTAATAGAAGACTATTGTGTTGTAAGCAATGACAAAATGGATAGTTTCAGAAAAATATGTGACCATTTGTATGAACTGATAGAGAGGGGTGTGAACAGAACCAGAAGAACAGTTTATATAATTACCTCACAAAGAAAAGTAATTTTGGAAGACAACAATTTTGATCGATGCAATGACAAGACATGATTTCAGAGAACTGGATATAAAACATGTAAGTTACCTCATTGTAGAGAATCTCAAAACACAGAATGAAATACAATTTTAGACACAGTGTGTGAACTTGTTTTGCTTAGTATATATGCACATATACATACATATCTCTGTGTATTTTGTGTGCTTTAACTTGTTTTTATTCAAGTTTGATGGATGAGCATGGAAAATTGTTAAAAAATAAATTTTAAAAATAGAACTGTGGCAGTGTTTTTGGACAGACTGTCACATGGAACCTACTGAAGCTAACCCAACCTTAAGCTTCATTCATAGACTACAGAGAACCTTCTTGCTTCTAGGCTAACTGACTTGCATGATACTTTCTCAGATGGCAGAACTAGGACCATAAAGTGAAAGTTACACAGAAGAAGTTTCAGTTGAATAAACAGCAGCAGTGCATTTCAACACTTACTATGTGCAAGGCATTTTGTTAGATCTTGTTGACCCAAAGGCAGAAGCATAAACAAACAAAAAACAAGACAAACACAAAATAAGACCTTAAGCCAATCTAATTCTAATAGGTTATACAACAGGTAAAGAGATGAGTAAAACTTTTGTCAGTTGAATATGCCAACTTACAAGTTGATAAACAGTTTCAATCAAATGTTGTGTAGTCTACGTTCAAGGTTTATTTTCAACAATTTTTGGAATATCCATTGAACTTGAAGAACATTTCATTATCCAAATCCGTATATCTGAACTCATGATTCCCTCTGCCTTGAGTGGTATCATATCTGTTTAGAGCTCCTAGATTCACAGGCTTTCTTCAAGGCTCAAATTGAGGGCAGCTTGGTGGCACAAGTGGATAGTTTATGGCCCTGGAGTCAGGAGGACCTGAGTTAAAATTCAGCTTCAGAAACCTGGCATTTAATATCTGTGTGTTGCTGGGTAAGTCATATAACCCTGGTTTCCTCAACAAAAACTCAAATCTTACCTTCTTCATTGAAAAAAAAATATTTTTTTCAAATTATATGTAAAAAAATTTTAATAATCATTTGGGTTTTAATGTTGAGTTCTGAATTCTCAAGCAGAATTAAATAACGTGCCCCGAGCCACAGAGCCAGATTTGAACTCATGAAGGTGAATTTTTCTGATTCCAGACCAGGAATCTCTCCATTCTACCACCTAGCTGCCCCTGCAATAAGAATACAAAGAGACATAGACAATTTCTATTGATAAATGTTATCCCCCTTGGGGTCTTTTTAGGATTTTAACTGAAGACTTAAAACCATGTTGCTGTTTATGGTATGGAAAGTCATGATTAGGAAAGGAGCATTATTTTATTTGTCCCAAAGTTTGAACGTGCCAAAGACAGTGGAGGTAGAGAGGTGAGGCTTTATGCTTTGGATACAGGGCTCATAATGTGCAAATGAATCCAAGCAGAAAGGAACAAGAAATGAAAATGATAATTTATGTGGTATATGAGATCACCAGGTCTAGAGCCTGGAGATTCAGATATTTCGCACTCCATTTCTGATGCATTATTCATTATACCATCCTTTATTTTCAACACCACTGATTCACTTTAACATCATGTTAGATGTTTTGGCTGAATTGACTCACACGGAGCTTTCAGGTCCTTAAAACCAAGCTCCTTAAAACCCGCAAGTCTTTCTCACATGATGGTTTCTAGTCACATCTCACATATCCTGTATTTGTGTAGTTTATTTCTACAATCCAAGTATGAGACTTCAAGAGCTATTGCTAGTTATGAATGATCAGTAATGCATGGATAGTTCCATGAAATGCACATTCAAGGACATGAGGACCTCAGAATAATCGTGCTAAATATTGAAAGTGAGAAGTGGCATGTTGAAATCCCCAAGATATTTAAACAATAAAAGGAACTGCTCAACATCTTGGACTGCTTCTCTCTAAGGAATATATGGAAAGAACTGTACAAGAACCACACAAAAGTCTGAATTTCCAGGAGGCATTTGAACTGCATTGTTGTAGACAATATACACATTGGTAAAATCACAGACTTATGCAAGGATCGAAAGAAATTTCACCTCTTAAAACTAGGCCCATCAACGCAGCCTAGCAAGATCTTGTTGGTTCTTGAGTCTTTCACAGAATTGTTATTCTTCCTGTCATTGTGTCTATTTCCATCTTAAAGCAAAATGTTTATACTTTTGTTCAAATTACTTAGGAAAAAAAACATGATAAAAATGGGACTAATGATAAAGTCTTATGGAATTCACTTAGTCACTTCCTACCACAATAACATGATCTGTATTTTTTATTTTGGCAGTTAGATGAAATGTCAGGAAATCTTGAAATCAAATCCTGCCTCATATACTTTCTAGCTGTGTGACTTGACAATTCACTCAACCTGAGTCTACTTCACATACCTTATATGTAAAATAAGTATGGTGATGGTAGCTACCTTCCAGGGTTATTTTGAGCATAAAAATGAAATATTATTTGTAAAACACTTTGCAAATCTTAAATCAATACGTAAATGCTAGCTGCTATTATTTTTTATGCATGATTATTTCATTGCTTAGGAATTCAACAAACACATCTCTCATGCTCTCCTCAAGGATATTGTGATTACCTACACATAAGAAAGTTATAGAGAAAATGTGAATAATTCAGGTTAAACTTTAAAATATGTACTTCAAATGTGTTTTAATTTTCTTTTCTCTGTAAAGACTGTTGTTAAATATCTACTAGTCACCACTCTCGTATATAGTATCCTGGATGTAGTAGGACTGTGGGTTTGCATGGTTTAAGAATTCTCTGGCTGATTCCCCATTTATATTCATAATGTGTGGGATAAAGAGATCCCTAAATCAATTACTTGGAGACAGCTCAAGGTGAAAATAGAGAAAGGTCTCTTTATTAGAATCTCACAAGAAGCGGGCAGTCCAACCACTGAAAAATCTGGGGGGGGGGGGCAGGGGGAGGTCCGAGGCCCCAGGGCAGAAGGGTTAATTTATGCTAGCCAGGTGAGTGGGAGGTGGAGTTTTGGAGGGGTTAGGGAGGAGTTGGGGCTTAAGGAGACATGCACTTTCTATATTCACTGCGCAGACACATTGCCCATAATTCACTGGGAGGAATCAGAGGGAAAGGGAGTGGGGGGGGGTGTGGTTTTTGCCTTGAGACATCACTAGGTAACTTCTCGTCAAGGATGAGTGACATAGGTCCAACTCTGGCTTATTGGGAGGATAGGCCTGGTTGTTTCAAGAGATGCCAAGTATGGAAGCTAGACTGATTAGGGATTTCAGGAGGTCCCATCTTGGAAGGGGAGTCATTTCTCTGATAGTGTTTTTCAAGGTTCTTAAGTGCAGCTGGCCACTAAGAACAATGAGATCTCTAAACTAAGCATTTGTTGTTTAAATGCTTGAACAATGTGTTCATGAGAAGCCACTAGCTCAGGGAAGAGGCTGGGGGCAGGGGAGAGGCAGAGTTAAAGTTAATGCCTTTATGGCTGAAGGAAAGTTTGACTTTTACAGCTCAATTGCACAGGCTTATTACAAACTGATTTGTGCCCGAACACAAGTGAGATTTTACAAACTGACGTTACAAGAAAGCATCCCAGATCTTATCATTCTCCCTTAACGGATAAGACACAAATTCATTTGGGGACAAAGGACAAAGGTCTCAGCTTCCCAAGCTGCTTCATGCTGAAGAAGGCTGTGGTGCTGTCCCTGTCTCAAAAGGGGGGGAGGGTCCATCAGTCAAGGGACAGGGGGCTGTAGCCAATGTCCAGAACTCAGCAGACACCAGATCCAAAGGGTGTTGGGCTTAAAAGATACAAATCTAGCAAAGTGAGCAAACAAACAAGAGCCTAAAAGAAGTAGGAAAATGACCAGAAGTAGAGTGAGTATGGGCTAGTATAACCCATTACTCAGACTATTTAACTGTCCTTAATATTTCTACATGCTACATAGACTAGGTACCTCATAAGATATTCTTCACTAACATAATTGTAGACCTTAAACAAAAGAGGTTTCTGCCTTAAACCTCACAACTGAATAGTAGACATACATCCTTGTTTCACAAAGCTTGTCTATCCTCTAATTATATTCACTTTGGAAGAAAGAGATACTTCAGAAATTGAATCCTTTACATATACACTCAGTTACAAATGTTAACGTCTGCTTAGTTCATGGAATAGCCACAAATTCATATTGGAACAGCAAGCACTGTTCTGCTTTACAACTCATTACATCAATTTAGCAATAATCAATTGAAAACTTTGTAAACCTTCAGAAATTGTCATACAAGACTTTTTCAAAAACATCCTTTCTAACAGTAAGGGGGATCAAAGTAACACAATGAGAATAAAAAGCAGTAAGCCAGGGCTATAGCAGTTCCTGTGGAGGACTGATCTAGAGAAGCTGTGTGCATCTGATGTCATCTTTTCCAGGTCCCTTGGCTCCGGAGCAGGGATGTTTACAAGCTGGAGTAATCAGGCCTAACAAGGGCTCACAGAGACATGATTTAACACTAAAGGCACATAGAGATGGTTCAGTTTCCTAGCCATGCAAGGCTAGGTTTACACAGAGTCACAAAAAAGTTCAGTTTTCTAGCCACACAGGGCTAGGTACGAACATTACAGTAAAGTTTCACAAACAGTTACAACACTGCATCAAAAATCCAAACTTTTGATCTTATTATCAAACACGCTCAAGGTTTGAGTTTCCATGGAAGAGAAACCTTTCTATATGTAGTTCTTAGAAGAATCAGTCTGATCCTGTTGCTTTCCTCAAAATTTTAGAATCAAGTTACATGTCTTTCTGCTTTCTAAAAATACTTCCTCACACACTCTCAACATACTTAAACCTTTCTGAAACTGATATCAATTATCTGGAGACAGAAGGGGCTTAGATAAACCCTCATTTCTCCCCAAACCTTCTTATCTGTTTTTCCAAATCCCTCAAAACCATTATTCAGTTTATTCACCTTTCCTTTGCATTTGTTAACCACAAAACAAGAAGTTTCATATCTTTTACTGACTACTTGCTCTGATCATAGAAACTTGCTGTAGAAGGGATAAGCAGGGACATATGACATTCCAAATGTAACAGGATAAAACATACTTGGCTCTGTTTGAATTCAGGTAAAGTCACAGATATCCATCCATGAAGTATCAATACCACCTCACAGCTAGACTCAGGAATAGGTGGAAAACATTCCTTTTCAAAGGAATTTCACGATTAAGTTGAGCCAGAAGGGGTCTCATCCTAGCTGAGGCTAAGATTGCCCCTTCAGCCTTTACCAGATGTAGCCTTCCACCTGTTAACAGTATAGGATCACACTTCCTCTGAGTAGCTTGTGGCACTTGATGCAGGCAACCATACCCAAATTCAAACTCCAAATAAAATTTAGTTATGGTCCCAAATGCCTTTTACCTCAAACAGCAAGTCTCATTAATCACAACTTAGAGACAGTTCTCTATTTATTTTCCTTATGGCCCTGAGGCCAAAGGCTGTATATACTTTAGCAAATGAGAGACCACACTTCGTCCTACACAATACTGTTTTCTCCCACAGGGAAAAGCAAAACAAAACACATAAACAAACAAAAAAACCCTACAAGATGATGTCTCCCAATTGTTTCCCCCAAGTAACTTTTTATGACTCTCTCTTCCATGTAAGTCAAGCCTCAAGGAGAAATCTGAAGGTATTGGGTTATCATGAACCTCTTTTGTTGGGTCAGAAAATGTGCATGCTTGAGAATATTTTCATAGCCCCATCCTTCCCTCCTGAAGGATTACAATACTTTTCATCAAAGTTATCTTATTTTCACCCTCATTCCAATCTTTTTAAAAATTTATTTTATTTTTAATTCATTGAATTCCCATAACATAGTACAATTAAAAATGAAACTGCAAATCTACCCTGCACAACTTGCTATTCCTTTCAATTATACAACAAAATTATCATGTAAATTTATTTTTTTCCTTTTATATTTTCCCTCCTCCTCCCTAGCTTTAGAGATGGCTATGACTAGACACAAATAGAAATGTATGTGTGTACGTGTGTGCGTGCGTGTGTGTGTGTGTATGTGTAAAATTACTCTATACAAACTTCTATGTATCAGTTGTTTCTTTGGATGCAGATTAATGGAGAGACATCTTTACATTAGACACTCAAAGGACTTTCATGAAATTTAGCATGAGATGTGCATATATAAGAATTGTGAAGTCTAATGAAGGATCTGAAGAAAATAGGGGTTAAGAAGGAGAGATAGCATAATAGGAAGAGATTTCTACATAATGAATACCTATTTAACCTAAATACAATAAAATATGCCCCTTTGGGGTTCGCTGTAAGGCTTTCAATAATCAAGAAGAGGGAGGGAGAATCATCCATGAAATCTTCTGGGTAATGTTATATGGAGTTAAGAGAGAGTAGCGACAGGACAACCATCTCAGTTGGGTGAGGCTATCCAAGGGGCCCAGAGAGTTTCAATGTGATCAAGTACAGGGATATTTTTTTAAATTTTTGGCAATTTCACATGCACAGTCCTACATTTTAGGAAGATATGAACTGATAAATTGGACAATTGACTAGATAAGATCAATCAGGATTGTAAAAGGCCTAAAGTTCATTCCATAAGTAAAAAGGATAATGATAATAATTGCAATTATAAAGGAAAATTAGCATATGGTTCACTTTCTCTGTATATATGATATAAAGTTCCAAGGGGTGCATCTATATGTATATATGTGTGTTTGTAATAAATTGAAGCAAGGTATAAATTGGCAGAGATTGATTGATAGATCCATCTAACTATTTATCTCCCTTGCCAATTTATACAACACTTGGCTTTAAATTCTCACTTTACACTGTCCTCAGAGACTTATCTGCTGTGATTCCCAGGTGACCCTCTGACACCAGAGGTGATTTTCTAGGTTATACATATAAAATATACATGTACATACACATAAATACAATATGAATACTCTCTTATTAATAGTTATTTCAGCATTAAAGCATAACCCTTATACCACTGGACTTGAAGTGCCTCAGATACTGAAAATAAGAAGAGATTTTGTTTCTCACCAATTCCTTTACAAGTGGTTGGGACAACAATGCAATTAAAAGGTACTTTCTTATCTTTTAACTGTACTTTGGAGAGTAACTAGAAATACCCTAAAATCTATGCTAACTTCACTTGACCAGATCAATCAGTTTCGTTTCCTGTTGCTATTCTATTCCCTTCAATTTTTTTCTTCTCTCATTACTGTAGCTAGCATTTCCAATATGGTATTGAATAATTGTGTTAATAAAAAGCATCCTTGATCATATTGGGAAGGCTTCTAGCTTATCCCTATTAGAGATAATACTTCCTGATGATTTTACAAAGACAATACTTGTCATTTTAAGGAAAGCTTCATTTGTACCTGTGCTTTCGAGTGTTTTTAATTGGAATGAATGCTGTATTTTATCAAAAGTTTCTTCTGTATCTGTTGATATAATCACATAATATCTGTTGGTTTTGTATTCATATAGTCAATTATGCCAATAGTTTTGATAATATTGAACCAGTCTTGCATATCTGGCATAAATCCTGCCTGCTCATAGTATGTGACAGTTTAGCAATTTCATCAGGAAGTTCCGTCAGTTGCCTCGCATGTGGTTTATGTTTCTTTAATGCTTTGTAGTCACAGATCTAGAGGTGGAAACAATTTCAGGCATCCTCTAGATCAAGGGTACTTAACTTGGTGATTGTGATATTTCCCCCTCTGTTTTGAGACCCATTTTAATATAATTACTTGCCTATGTAATCTTACACATTTTATTTTATGTATTTTAAAATTATTTTAAAATGTCAATAGTTTTCACCAGAATTCGAAAGGGATACATGAGACAAAAATACGTAAGAACATCTGCATCTGGTATAGTTCACTTACTCTCCCCACCCCCACTTTCCCCACCTCCTGGCACTTTACAGAGGACAACACTCAGGCCTGGGGAAGTTACGTGACTTGCTTATATCATACTTAAAAGTTTAAAAGCTAGAATTTTAATCCAAATGCTCTGACTCCAGAGCTAGTGTTAATTCTATAATTCCACAATGACAAGTCGGCCAATTAGGAGTATAGTTAGGTTATGTTATACCCTTCTTAATTCTCTTGGGCATCTTACTATTTTCAAACTTTATTTTGGTACATGTATCCAAGTATCAGAAAGACTGATATATGGAAGAATGACTAAACTTACTCTGGCCCCAGAGGGCAAATCTAGGAGCCATGGGTGGAAATTTAAAAGAACCACATTTAGGCTGAAGGCAAGTGGGGGGAAATCCTAAAAGTAATTGCTTCTTAAAGATAGAAGTGACTCCCTAAGTGGGTAGTAAAATCCTAGGAGGTTTTCAAGTAAGTGGAGGTTTAAGCACCACTGTCTTGGTATTCTCTCAAGGGAATTCCAACTCTTGTTAGAATCTCTACATGATCTATGTGTTCCTTTTCTGTTCTGAGATACTTGTCATTCCTTTCCTCACTTACTTCTTCTGTGTTTTCTCTATTCTCTATCACAGAATTTGGTTCTTTTGCTCTTCTAGCACCCAACCACACCTCTACTCGCCCTATGACCTTAATACTGACTGGTATCCCAGGACTAGAGGCAGCACATATATGGGTCTCCATCCCCTTTGTCCTTATGTACCTTCTGGCTGTGGTGGGCAATGCCCTGGTGATGGTGGTCATAGCTGGGGACCGGACCCTCCATGAGCCCATGCACCTCTTCTTAGCCATGTTGGCACTCAATGATATCATCCTCTGTACAGTCACTGTGCCCAAAATGCTTGTTATCTTCTGGAGAGGCCCATCTCCCTCCACTTTTGCAGCCTGCCTCACTCAGATGTTCTTTGTTCATGCTTTGTTCCTCTCAGAATCAGCTGTGCTCCTTGCCATGGCCTAGGACTGCTACATTGCCATCTGTACACCACTCTACTATACTTCTCTACTGAATACATCTATCATTGGAAAGCTAGGGCTGGCCCTGGTGGCCCGGAGTGTGATTGTGGTCCTTCCTGGTATCTTTTTCATCCTTCATCTGCCCTTTTGCCAGACCAATGTCATCCCTCACACTTACTGTGAGAACATGGGCATAGCCAAGCTGGCCTGTGCCAATATCACACTCAACAGTGTCTATGGACTTACAGCAGCCTTCCTCACCACAGGGTTGGACTTCATCCTCATTGCTATCTCCTATAGGCTAATCCTCCAAGCAGTGCTGGGACTGTCCTCAAGTGAAGCCCGAGCAAAGGCCTTTGGGACATGTGGGGCACATATTTGTGTTATCCTAGTTTTTTACACATTGGCCTTCTTTTCTTTCTTCACCCACCGCTTTGGTCCCCATGTTCCCAATCATGCCCATATCCTCCTTGCCAACCTTTACCTGCTGGTGCCCCCTACAATGAACCCCATTGTCTATGGGGTGAAGACCACAGAGATACAAGTTCGTGTATTAGGGCTTTTTCTCCAGCTGAAGTCTTCTTAAAAGAAGGAAGACAATTCAGTGAAACCCAGTATACATTCTCTGCATGGAACATCTTACACAAATCTCAATGTGGGCTCATCCTCAAGATGTTAAGCCACCCCCAGTGTCAAGAGGATCCTAGGGCCAGAAACAAAAAGAATTAAATTGTACAGAACTTGTGCTTTAGAGATGCCCCGTCTGGCTAACACAAACAGCTCAGGTTATAGTGTCAGAAGACTTAGGTCTTCCATTCAGTTCTTTCACGTGTAAGCTGTGTGGTCTATGGACTAGAGGCACTTCAATTTCCTGACCCACGTTTCTCATTGTAAAATAATGTCTTAGAATAACTTTGGACATGCAAATTTGTTCTTCCACGTCACAATTTACAATGTGTCTTTCTTCAATCTGTAAAAAAAGAATCAGTCTTTGCAACCTGTGGGGTGAAATTTGTGGTGAGAGGTTGGATGTAGCCAGTCTGATACCTATGTCTTTGATGGCACTGCCCTGAATGAGGAAGCGTTCCGTGATGTAGGGGAAGAGGGAACCACTGATCCCCCATAATTCTGGCGCCTTCCCTTGATATCTCCAATTGATCCCGGGTACAACTTATTTACATATAATTGTTTGCACACTGTTTCGCACTGCGCAGCATGAGACCTTGAGAGCAGGGAATATCTTTTGTCTTTGTGTATATCCTCAGAGCTTAGAATAGTGCCTGGCACATTGAAGGTGCTTAATAAATGCTTACTGACTGATTGATTGATCAAATGGTCACCTAAGAGGTGATGGCCATTCCTTATTTACTGAGATTGGGAAATGAATTTTTAACTTAAGCAATTGACTTAAGCTCTATATTCAGAAACTGAATGCAACTGACTTTGTGCAGAAAACTCTGGGAAGAATCACCATTCCTGGGGAGGAATATCAGGAGGAACAAGCTCATAATTTGAGATCTAGGCCTCATCATAATTAGAGACGATGTTGGAAACTGTGAGAGCCTGGAATACAGATCAAACACTTGTGCCAGTTTAGAAGTTGTTGTGTATCCAGTATTTTGTTTTTAATTTATTTTATTTACTTTTACAAGATTCAATTCCACAATCCCTTGAGTTTCAAATTTTCTCCCCTCCCTCCCCCTGCCATGGTGGCATGTAATCATGTATAGGATCTGCAAATACTTTCACATTGTACAATAGTTTGGTTATATAGAAGGGTTGTAACCAATGAGTAATCACTGAGAGAAAAAAAAACACACACGAAAAAGAACAATAGCATGTTTTGCTTCAGTCTCCATTTAAACTATAGTCTTTCTAGATCTTTCTCTGAGTTTAGATATCTCCTTCCATCCTGAGGCTTGTAGAGTTGTCTTTTAGCTGTATGTTGTTGAGGATAGTCCAGTTTATCAAGGTTGGTCATCACACATACGATGTGTCTGTGATTGTGTACAAGCTTTTCCTGGTTTGGCTCTACTCACTCGGCATCAAATTGTATAAGCCTCTCCAGGTAATTATGAAGTCCATCTCCTTCCCATTTCTTATAGCACAATAGTATTCCATTACATTCATATACCATAGCTTGTTCAGCCATTCCCCAATGGATGGGCATCCCCTGTATTTCCAGTT
>JAQQSU010009217.1:0-12750 GCA_028627135.1 Pseudochirops cupreus
GTATATATAGCCTTCTCCTGGCTTGGAGAATGTCACAGCCCTCTAGACCCACTGCCCAATCACAAAGCTACAAAGCGCGGGCATTCCTGGAAAACAAGCCTGGCGCCACAGGCTCCACGTGACCACATTCAGCCTATTAGGGAACAGAGTATACTTTCAAATCTGAGAAGGTTCTCAGAGTCACGTAGTCACTTTAGCAAAGGGCCTAGGGGCAGGGAAGATCTTCAGATTCCCATAACACCGTTCTCCAAAGTTCTCAGCCCGTGCTACCCCTAACATAGTCATGGAGTAGAAAGTACCATTCTTTCCAGCAGTTAGAATGTTTTATGCAAATGTGCTAGGCCTGAGCCCTGGCTTACACATATGAGGAAACAGAGGCACATGAAGGAGCACAGGGTGTCTGAGCTGTAAATTAAAGGAGTTGTAGGAGATGACTTAGTGGTTTGCTTACTATTCCTTGTACTTTATATCCGGCCTTAGGGTCTTTGTACCAGGTGATGCACCTGCCTGGACGGCCTTCCCTCCACACCATGGCCACCTGCAGTCCCTAGATCGAAGGTTTCAGTTCAGGTCCCAACTCCTGTTCTTTCCTTGAACCCCCAGCATATGTCACTGTGAAAGGCAGTTCGGTTGAGGGACATTTCACTCCCTTCCAGGAAGAGGGTGGAATTGAGCCTCCCTCGCCATCCTTGATTCTACCTCCAGTCTGGCAGCTCAGGGCTCTCCTCTACTTGCCCTCTTTCCTGGTAAGGGATGGAGAAAACCCATAGACCCCTTACCTGTTGGCTGGGAGAAAAAAAAATTTCTATGCCCAAGGAGAGAGTTCTAGCTGCATGTAGCTTCTCTTCTCTCAGAAGATCAAACACCTAAAATACGTATCAATAAAATTCACAAATATCTGAACTCCCAGGTAATTATTTTTTCACTAAGCAAGAAAGGAGAGTTCTCAGCAAGCCAAATTTGGGATAGTCCATTATCCAAAGGTTCCTTCATATCTTTATCACTCTGTATAGCAAAACATTGTCAGGACATAGCTAAAACGATCTCATTTTTATCTAGAAAAACATTGTGAACAATGCAAATAATCCATAAGAAAAATTTATTTATAAGAGAAATACTTAGTATTGAACTATGCTGCCCAGTGCTGGAGGAAACAAAACAGAGGAGAGAAAGTGAGAGTGGAATATATTGACCATTCACCCAACAGACATCATTCATTCACTCTGTCCTGGATCTCTCCATAAGCTGAGCACAGAGCTAGGAAAAGGTAAAAGCTCAAACCTGTACAAGGCCTAGGGTCAGTCTGCTGGAAAGCCTCCTGCATCTATTGCTGCCATGGTTCCTTCTCTCCAGTCCCTTCTCTCCCACTCTCTCTCTCTTCAACTTTTCTTCTGGCTCTCTATGGTGAGGTTAAAAAACTGTTCTTGCAAAGGAAAATCTTCACCCTTTAGTCTTGATCCCCATGATAACTTTATGTCTTCCAAGAATGATAAAATGGCAGCTCCCAGTGTCTAGTGACTTAGGCCTTCTTCCAAGGAAGTTAGTGCAAGTCCTGCCAGAATGACTGCTGTTTACTTGCCTGAGATCATAGTATTTAACACCCATGGAATGCGAGGTCTGTGAGGATAAGGGCTGTCATATTTATCTTTAGGGCACAAGTGCTTAGTATGGTGCCTGGCACACGGTAGGGGCTTGATTAAAGTTTGTGGATTAAATGGAGGGAGAGGGACGCATTCCTCTTCAGACCTCTCGTCTCTGTTGTTGCCTTGTTTCCCCTTGGCTTTCCTTCCAGGTCTCCCTTCCCTCCAGCCAATCTGTTCTCTTTCTCTTTTATTCCTGGCTCTGAATGAGAGCCCTTACATTGCAAGGAGAGTCTCCTACTCATATTTGAATCATTTCCTACCCTTCATGGCTCCAGCCTACCTTTACAGGCTATTCTTTCCCTTTACTCCCTCTAGGGTATAGGCAAACTGGCCTTCTCTTGGTTCCTCATAGCGAGTGTTCTGTCTCCCATTGCCCATCTCTGTCTCCCCTTCCTGTAACATATTTCATCCTTGTTTTCCTCACTCTCACTTTCTTCAAAGCCCAGCTCAGTTGCTTCTTCTAATTGAGGCCTTTCCCGATCTACTGAAATGCTAGTGCAGGCTCCTATCCTCAGCACACCGCACCCTGCTCCCTTCGCCCCCAACTCCCTGCCCAAGTCCCTTTCATTTTTGCATAAGGGGGTGGGAGAAAGCCCCATTCAGGCTTGGATTGGCTGCATCTGTGTATGTCCCAGGGATCAGGAATACAGCTAAGCAGAGAGCAGAGACAATGGCTTTGTATCCTGAACTTGGCTTGCCCCGGTGCCTTTTCTCTATCCTCTCAATTTTACAAAACAAATGGAGAAACTTAGTGTTAAAAAACTGGTCCACCCCCGCCCCTCCCTCCTGCCCCACCAGCTATGGGGTGTTATTTAGGCCAGGGCAATGATTTAGGCAATTAACCATTATCTGGTGTAACACTTGTTTCAATTGTCTCTCCCACGAAAACTATATGTAATGGGGATCTGGTACATCTGGAGACAACATCAATGATGTAACTTCCTTGTGTACAGAACCTAAAAGCAGAAATTTCTACTGCTTCCAGTAGAAATGTGATCATGTGTAAGGAAATTGCCATGGAGAGATTATATTGCGTGTGTGGACTCTGTACTTGGTTCTTGTTGGCTGGGTACATGGTTAGGAAGAGTCTTCCTCAATCAGTTATATAGCTGAATGGTCTTCAAGAAGAACTGAGCCTTAACTTTGACTTTCCACTCTGTGTCTGAAGGAGCTTGGTGACTTTCTCTCCCAGTGTCTAGTGAGAGACTATGTTGTAAAGGGAAAGATCTTAGGGACTTCTTACTAGATGAGTCAATATGGATCTTGAGAAACAAGCCCAAGTCTTCAGTCTCCCGCCCCCACCAATTTTTGGTTGTGCCCAACTCTTTATGATCACTCTTTGGGGTTTTCTTGGCAGAGATACTGGAATAGTTTGCCACTTTCTTCTGTAGCTCATTCTACAGATGAGGAAACTCCAGGATAATCCTCTTTGCTCTATACATAGGAAGTCATGTAATTGGAACACATTTTCAGGCTCAATGTCCTGTTATTCTCTGTTCTATGAATTCATTCTTCTCAGCTGCATAGTGTTTCCTCTTGTCACAGGGTTTGAGAACTGACCAGAATCCTGGGATTTGTAGTTTATCAGGACAAATTTTCTCTCAGCTCTGGGAGTGCTTTGTAATAATGTGATCTTTGAATCAGAAGGTAGACTTTTTTTGAAGGGGAATTGTTTTGTCTCTGAGAGGGAAGACTGAGAGGAAGAACTTTCAGTGATGGGGACTCCATGAGGTGAGCAGCCACAATAATGGGGGAGGGGAAAGAAATGTCCCCATGCTTATCCAGGACTTTAGCAAGCTGAACTGGAAAGAAACAATTGCACAGGGCCAACAAGTGAAAGGAGATGCTGGAAGGAGAATGGAGTTTCAACAAAAGAGGAAGATAAAAAAGGTAGGCCTTTGGACCCCTGCCAGCATCTCAGGACTCAGGACTAGGACTGAAGCTGCCAACTTTACTTACTCCTTCAAGGAATCCAGGAAGTTGTAAAAGGTCTGTCTTCCCCTGCTATTCCTCCCTCCTTTCCCCTGTTCTGTAATTGGTACCATAATAGGTTTTACTTGCTTCTTTTATCCCAGTGTTTCTTGAATTTTGATGCTGCCTCAAATAAAGATAAATCAGAAATGATGTGTGAATAAACAAAATTTAAATTAGGACTGAGAACAAAATATCCTTAGGGATTTTCCTAAGGGGGGGCTCTGAACCATTATGATACTATTAATAACTTATTGTCCAATCTCCATAAAATAGCAGAGGAAGGGGCCACATGGACCTGCATGCCATTATGTTTCCTCTAGGCTAAAAGCAAGCTGTGGAAGCCAGTGGAAAGAGTGCCAGACCTGAAGTCATGAAGACTCATCTTTTTGAGTTCAAATCTGGTCTCAGACTCTTACTAGTTGTGTGACCCTGGGCAAGTCACTTAACTTTGCCTCTGTTCCTCATCTGTAAAATGAGCTGGGGAAGGAAATGGCAAAGTACTCCAGAGCCTTTGCCAAGAAAACCCTAAATGGGGTCACAAAGAGTCTGACAGGACTGAAATGACTGAACAACAACAAAAGGAAATAACTGTAACATGGTGCAGCTAATTAAAGCACCAGAGAGGAAGGCGTGGAAAGGATCTAGTACTGGTCAGCCAGTTATACCTTCCACAGAGGCACCTATCAGTGTTGCACTAGAAATGGGTAAAGACTCAGACCATTAAATAAATAATTGAAGCAGGCATTCAACCTTTCCCCAAGTCATTATTTCTCTGTCAAAGTTCTCTCCCAAGGGAGTCAAAGAAGAGCCCAGAGAATTTGATCTCTTGATCTTAGCTGCTAGGTTTCTGCATTTTATAAAGTTAGGGTGCCTCAGAATCGACATCCTGCAGGTGAATCTCTGATGTCACACAATGTGAGTAGCTGTGGTTTTGTTGCCTTCTGTAAATCTTTCCTCTTTCTAAGGGAAAGGACAAAAGGAATGGCCGTGCAATCTTGCACTAGGCTCTGAATGATTTGCCTGCCAACAGGACACACTTTGCTTGATTTCAGAGATTGAGGATTATCTTGAGATTTGGTGTGGGTGAAGGCAAGTTATAAACTGTGATTCAGTAATAACAGTAACAAAGTTGATGCCATGGGGAAGGTAAGACTGTGTAGTAGAAAGAGCATTGAATGGAGAGACAGGTTCTAGTATGGTTAGTGGCACTAAATAGTTGTGTGACCTTGAGTAAGTCTTTTCTTTCTGAGTCTCATTTGTTCTCTTTGGTCAAATGAAAAAGTAGGACTAAATGATCTTTAAGTCTTTGATACCTATGACATTGAATGTTTTACATAAGTCCCCTCCACCACTGAATTCTATATTCAATATTTTAAGGTCCATTCCTCATTCTTCACTGTGGCATCTTTATCCAGGTCATGACCATTAACCACGGGCTTTTACCAAGGTTTGTTCAGCATCCTTATCTCATCTTTCTCTATGCTACTTCATCTAGTGATCTCATCATCTTAAATGTGTTCATTTAATCTCTATGCATATAATTCCCATCTCTATATATCCAGCCATGGTATCTCTTCTGACACCCAGTTTTGCATCTTCAACTGCCTCTTGGATATTTCACACTGGCTGTCCAACAGACACTTAAACTCAATATATCCATAGCAGAGCCCATTTTCTTCCCCCCTGAAACCCTTCTCTTCTTCAATTTCCTATTTCTCTTGAGGGCATCACCATCCTCTGATTTACTCGGGTTTATAATATACATGTCATCCTTAACTTCTCATTTTTGTCTCACCACCCATATGCAATCATTTGTGAAGTCCTATTCCTTTTCCCTTTATAATATCTCTATAGTCTCTCCTTTCTCCTTTGACATGGTCACCCCTCTCGTGCAGGCTCTCATTACATCACACTTACACTATTAGATCACTTTTTGGTTGGCCTCCCTGTCTCAAGTCTCATTTCACTCCAGTCCCTCCTTTGCTCAGCTGTCAAATGGATTTTCCTGAAGTGAAGGTCTGATCGTGTCATCCCTCCACCTCTGACTCAGTATTTGTCCATGGGTCCCTCTTATCTCCGCAATCAAATATAATATCTTCTGCTTGTCTGTCAAAGGCCTCAATAACCTCAGTCCTTCATACATCTCATTCCCTTTCCTATCTCCAATGATACAATGTCATGGACCTCCTTCCTATTCCTCAAACAAGACACGGTATTTCTTAACTGTGGGCATTTTCATGGACTGTCCCCCATGCTTGGTCTTTTCTTCTTCCTCATTCCCATTTCTTGGCTTCCTTTTAGTCCCAGAGAAAATCTCACCTTTCATAAGAAGTCTTCCCATCCCCTGTTTTCATACTTTCACTCTATTGGTTTTCTCTGATTGTTCTATACGTAGCTTATTTATATGGACTTGTTTCCATGTCATTTCCATTGTTAGATTGTGAGCTCTTTGCAAGTGAGCACTTTCTCTTTTGGCCTTTCTTTGTGTCTGCAGACCTTAATGCAGTGTCTAGCACATATTCAGTTTTAGTCAATATGTGTTTCTGGTTGACTGACTATTAAATCTGTTATTCCATTTCCAGTGTTCTAAGGAAACTCAGAAACTCTGAAATTCTGTCTTCTCTGTTCTTTCTAAGTTCTAACAATGTATATTCTCATGTCCATTACAACCCTGAAATTCTATTATTTTGTGATTCTTCCTTTACTTTCTGTGTAGGCTAACATCTTTAGCCTATTGTGGGCTCATAAATACATATATACATCTAATACATGTAATATATTATATATTAACATATCTAATGTAATATGTTACATAAAGCACATATAATAAATATAAAACTTATACTATATATCTAATATATAATGTATATGTTTAAAAATGGTAGATTTTTCTCTACTTTTTCAAAGGCTCAGGGGGAAGGCACATTCCAGGGTTCCAATCTTTGCATCCCACAGCCTGCCTATAAGCTCTCAATCCCTTTTCATCACATAGAGGTCTTTGAGTCTTTCTTTTGGTGCTCCTTATCTTTGGAAGGCTATCTTGACTTCCACACTGCCTGAAGGCAGCACTATGTCTGAAGAAGACTTACTGACTCTTAGGGATTGAATGTTCCTGTGATCCAAAGGACTTTAAGAATCTGGCTAGGATTCCTGAGAATAAGGAAGCAATCAAGTTTATGTTGATTAGATCTTCTAAGAGTGGCCAGTGTGGATTAATTTCTGTCCCAGAAGGAGAATGTGAGAAATCCATTTGTCACACAGTCCCTTCTCATGTCTGATCTTTGTTAGAAATCTTGAATGTTCATCTTAGACATGCTTGGGAAGGTCTGTTGGTTTTATTCTTTCAAGGCTGCCAGTGATCTCTCTTTAGAGACCTGAAATTTAAGGACCAGGAAAGATTCTAAACCTAGAGATGGCCTTCTCATTTTTAATTCTTGTGGTCTGGCTTTTGGTGGGAAGGTATATTGTGAAAATTGTGAAGTAACTGCTTGCATCCTTTAATAAAGGGGAACCAGAGGGAGAAACTATATGCAGAGAAGGTTGTGAAGGGAGGGAAAACAAAGTAAGAAGGAGGGGCTATCAGGTCACCCCATTTTTCCTTTTCTCACTCCCCATTTCCTTTGTGGCCCCAGTTAAGGGAAACTGTGAGGATCTTGGTCCTCTGATGCTCAGAGCACTACAACCTGAGATTAATGTCATTATCTCTAATAAAATGTGAACTCCTTGGAAGTATGGACTATTTTAAAATAGAATTTCTAATCTTAACCCCTAGTATGATGTCCTCCCATATAATAGAAGCCTATTTAGTGTTTTTTGAGTTTAACTGAATTGAATCACCTGTTACTCTTCCAATGACCCTGTAACTTTATCTTTGCAAAGGCTCGAAGTATCAAATGAATATATGTGTCTTTATATTTATATATGATGTACATATATATGTATATATATATATATATATTATATATCACACATATACACACACATATACACGCATCTCTATATGTATCAGTTTAAGTCATAGCATTTGGAGACTTGATCAGCCCAAGAATATGGCCAAGGTGGGATATGTGTGTATGCCTGTGTTAAAGTAAAAATATGTATTTTTTGGACAATTAGGTCTAAAACCATTTATTCATAACAGATAGAATCACAGTGAGGAAAGAACCTCATGTCTCCTTCATCTTCTCATCTATTTTTATTCTTGTCATCTCATTCACTCCCTTTTCCTCCTCCTTTTCCTCTGGATGTTCTACTCAAAGCACCAAAGGTCCTCCTGCAGGGCTTTACAAAGATCTTGAGCGTACCAGGGGAGCGTCTTGGCTGCCCATCTTTTTTCTCTCATTCCTTGAAGAAAAGCCTGACTACCACCATCAACTCTTCATTCTTTTTAATTCCATTCAATTTTTACGTTATTCAATTTGTCAGTACTTTTGCTTTCCATTTTTTGGGTCAAACTCCTACATAATTCTTCCTCCCTTCAATTTTTGTGTTGAGAATAAAGAAACAAAACGCTATTTAAAATAAACAGGGAAAGATGAAGCGCTTGTAAATTATCACGCGACCATCAATTTCTATCATTTGCTGACATTTAAGCTCAATACAGAAGCTATATACACTGTTTTTGACAATTGCATTGGAGCCAATCACCATGTTTTACATATGTTTGTATTACAGAATAGTGCAAATCTGAGTAACGAAACCATTCTGTCCGTTATTCCTACTGATTGAGACCGGTCTGTGTTAGGATCATAGTCATTGTCTTGTTTGTTTCAACTTCCTTTTCCGAAATCCTTTTCTGGGTAGCTAACCTGGATTTGTAGCTTTTATGGTGGCACAAAGTCATGTCATTTCCAAAAAGTTGGCACCAATCCAGAGCTCTGCCGACAGCAGAATAACGCGGCTGATTTCTTTTTTAATCACAGACAAACCAGCATTTAATTTGATCATTTGTATTACCTTGGACATTTTGGTGGATGTAAGGTGAGTGTCAAGGTTATTTTCATTTTCATTTTTCTGACCATTAGAGAATTGGAAGACCTTTTTTTGTTGTTGGAACGGATGATCAGTTTTGTTTCTAGTTCAAGGATGCCCCATTCATATCCTTGGATTACTTGTTAAGTGGAGAAAAAGATTCTTACCCTCATGCAGGTGGCTGCTGGGGCCAGCTCTCACTCTCTGAAGAACCCATTGTTCCATTTTCAGTGTGAGTATTTCTACCTCAGGAATTATCAGATACCACAAAATATTACGAACCTGGATTTATTCTTTTGTTGAATATTTAGATTTAAGAAATTGAGAAAGTGTTAAAAGTACAGATTAAACTTGATAGTGCATCAGAGATTTTTGAGAGCAAGTTAGACATTTTCTAGCATATGCCCAGTTCATTTAATGTATCAGTTCTTCAGGTTGAGCACCTTCCTTGTCTAGGTTTGAAGAGGTTTTGTTTTTCAATTGCTCAGCAGGATTGACTTGTAAGTCTACATGGCTCTGATTCACAAATCGGAAAAAGTTGAGAGAGAGAGAGAGAGAGAGAGAGAAAGAGAGAGAGAGAGAGAGAGAGAGAGAGAGTGAAAGAGAGAAAGAGAGAAAGAGAGAGAGAGAGAGAAAGAGAGAAAGAGAAAGAGAGAGAGAGAGAGAGAGAGAGAGAGAGAGAGAGAGAGAGAGATGGGATTAACACAAAGATTAAGTAAAATATAAGGAAACAAAAACAGCAACATATCAAAAAAGTATTCTTTATGGTCAAGTTGAATTTATACCAGGATTTCAAGGATAGTTTAGTATTAGAAAAATAATTAGAAAGAAATCAAGGTTCCTCAGCAGTCTGCATCTAGGCTTCTGGCTTCAGATCACATTTCATGTCTGGTTACTTTTTAAAATTTAAATTATGGTTAATAACAGTTGCATTTCAAGTTTTGCTTTTCTGCCTTTTTTTTTTTTGAAAATTCTTTATGTGGCCCAAAGTGTGATCAATTTCGATCAGTTTTGGTAAATTTTCTTTGTGTTTTTTGAATAGAAATTAAGTCCCCTGACACTCTGCATTGTGCATAAGGAAGAACTCTCTCTAGAGTCAGAGAAGCTGCCATGCTTTCTACCTATGTGACATTAGGTAAGTCACTGGAGTCTCCTTGGTTCTCAGTTTCCTCAGCAATAAAACAAGATAGTTGGATTGGATGATCTCTGTGGTCCCTTCCAGCACTAGATTTATGACCCTATGATTCAGGTAGTTATTCTTTTATGGTGCAGTGGTTAGAGCACCAGGCCTGGAGTTAGGAAGACCTGAATTCAAATCTGGTCTCAAATCTGGTCTGTGTGACCCTGGACAAGTCACTTCACCCTCTTTGCCTCAGTTTCCTCATGTGTAAAATGAGCTGGAGAAGGAAATGGCAAACCACTCCAGTATCTTTGCTGAGGAAACCCCAAATGGAGTCAAGAGGTGTAACGCCAGTTATGGCAGTACACCTGAGGACTACTGCTATGATTAATTTTACAGGTCTAATTGCATAATATAATGAACTCTTTTTATTCAGCAATAAACTAAATATCATTTAAGAAAGCATAACATTCATAACCACATCCTTAAGCAAAACATATACCTATCTGTCTATCTGTGTCATAACACTCAGTATATCATATGGTGCAGAGATATATCATTGCATTCAGTAACATTCCCCAAAATATTTGTTTATACAATTAGGGAGTCCCAGGTTAGGGTCTTCCCTAGCATAAAACAGTATACAGTATGTATCTCGGCATCCCCAAAGTCAGGGGGTCTCAGGCTTGGGTCTCCCCTAACATAATACAACCTTAAAGAGTAGAAGAAAATACAAACACCGTCCACCCCTAGGTCACAGTAAATCACAATCTATTCAATATATAGTGTACAAGTAAAATCCTCTCTCGTTTTGACTTGAGGCTGACTTCCAAACCCTATCGCTCTTCCCCTGTGGGCTGACCACTCCTGACTCTTGCTTGGATTCACACATAGATAGCTCTCCACTCCTGCTCCATATCCCAACTCATGGGGACTGCTCCACTCCAAGCTCCTGACTGACAGCAAGCTCCAGGGTTTCCTGTCCTCAACTTCTATTTCTAGGAAAACAAAATTTAACAGTGCTATGATATTTATACACATTGCTAGCACTCATCTCAATTCACTTAAACAGCTCTTAAAAGGGGCTTTCCCGTGGGTGGATCTCCACTCTTCAACTCAATTCACTCATAAAAGCCAACAAGCAAGGCTTCAGTCTGAGAAATTAACACAGATCAACAGACAGGACATCTGTTTAAGAAATTAACACAGACCAACAGATACAGCTTCTGTTTTAGAAATTAGCTCAGACCAGCAGACCAGGCTTCTGTCTGAGAAATTAATACAGACCAACAGACAGAGCACCAACATCCCAAACATTCTTTCTGTTAGGCTTCCCCACAAGCAAGGTACCCTAACCCACTCATACAGGCTTCTCTCTCTCAGGTCTGCTCCTCTCTCCACTCTGTCCTCTCCCTCCAAGCAACACAATATGTACTGTTTCCAATAAAAGACTCATGATTCAATCAGAGACTCTTGATTCAATCAAAGGCAAGCCTCAATCAAAGGCACTTGATTGACTAAAACTCAATCCAGAAAAACAGCAAAAAATCCTACTTTGCTTCCCATTACAGAAGGGTCAAACATGACTGAAATGACTGAGCAACAACAAATCTTTCTAATATTCTGTTCAAGTCTCTAACATCTCATTTATCTTTCTGTTTGGTACATCATCTTTCTTTTTATTGATGGTTTTCTCCTTCAATTTTTTTGCAATTCGTGTAACTTTTCAATTTTAGTTGCTGTACCATTGGGTGTATCTATATTTATATACATTTATTCAGCATGACATTATGAAAAAAGCCCTGGTTTTGAAGTCAGGAGATGCTTGAGTTCAAGGTCAGCCTTCAGAGCTCACCAGCTGTGTGACTTCTTTAAATTTTAGTTTACTCATTGATCTCATTCTTTGGATTCATATCCTAATGTTCTTGGCATACAGAAGGCCCTTAATAAATGTTTATTGATTGACTGAGATATAAAATAGAAATATTAATACTTGGAGTAATCCATGACTTACTTGAAGTAACTTATAAGGTTGTTTTGAAGATCAAACAGGATAATGATTGGAATATGTTTTGCAAGCCTTAAAGTTCTGAATAAAGTCAGTTTTAATAGTAACTATCATTTTTTATTGATATGATTTTCATTCCCAGTGATCTCTTTATTATTTTGATCCTCGACGTGGTCTCTTTAAGCATAACAAAGTGCTAGTGTTTTTTTTTTTTTTATTATTTTCTGGTTTAAATTCAACTTTTTATGTGATTGTGGCTTTTTAATTTCTAGAGTCAGATCAATATTATAAATTTTAATTCAACCTTCTCCTTTAGCATTTTGAAGTACCTGTCTTGCAGATAATAAAAAAAACTTGCTACACATTATATTTCCCTATTAGAATGTGAGTTCCATGAAAGGAGGGACTGTGTTGATATTTTACTCTAATCCTAGCACTTACCACAAAATTTTACACCTACTAAGTACTTAATATGTACCTTTTGATCCATCCATCCATCCATCCATCCATCCATCCATCCATCCATTCATTTGTTGTTCTTGTTGCAGGAAACCATCTTAATAGTTACCGTCGTCTTATCTTCTTTTGTCTTATTTCAGGGCTGTTGGGCTTCGTTAGAGTTGATATGACATGATTGGATTCCATGGCTGTTACAAACAATGTGACTCAGCTCATATTCATAGGGCTCTTCCAGGATCGAGAAGCACAGAGAATTTCTTTTGTAGTGTTCCTTCCTGTGTACGTGGCTACAGTGTTGGGCAATGGCCTCATCATCTTAACTGTCAACACTAGTAAGAGCCTGAGCTCCCCCATGTATTTCTTCCTTAGCCACCTGTCCTTAGTAGAGATCTGTTACTCCTCTACTATTGTTCCTAAATTCATTTCTGGTTTATTGGTTGAGAATAAAACCATCTATTTGGATGGTTGCATGACACAGATCTTTTTCTTCCACTTCTTTGGAGTTGCTGAGATCCTCCTGCTCACAGTGATGGCTTATGACAGGTATGTGGCCATCTGTAAACCTCTGCACTACA
>JAQQSU010009218.1:0-12750 GCA_028627135.1 Pseudochirops cupreus
TTCCAGAGGGGAAAGCTCTGTCCCAAATTGCTGGGGTTTTTGCAGCTGCCAGAGCTATTAGGAGGCTGCTGCAGCCCCCACCAGCTTTGGCTCACTGAAAATACACCACAGGACCACCACCCACCACCACAATCTGGATCCAGGCTGCTCGAGGCAAGAGCACTTAGCCTTTGAATGATAGCTTGCCTCTGCTGCAGTCTGCAGGCCGGGAGCTCTGAAGCAGCCACATGGAGGTGGGTGTGGTGCTGCTGCTTCTCCTGCTTCCTTGCCTTGGAGGCAGTTTGGCTGGACTGCTTTTCTCCCCCAAATTTAGTTGAGTTCCACTGACCTTTTAATCAGTCCTTGTTTGTTATGGCTTAATAATTCTGGAAACTGCCACAGCTGCTGCTGATCCACTCTCTTGAAGGCTACAGCTACAGCTTGTCCTGGCCACCTCAAGGCCAAGCCGCAGTTTAGGGCTGAGCTGGTTTTGACTCCCAGCGCACGGCGATGAGCCCTTCCTGCTGAGCTGCCTTCAGCGGGGGATTGTTTTTCTGTATTTTTGTGAGTTTTGGAGCCCTAAACTTTGTTTAGAGTCATATTTTATAGGTATTTGATGTGGCTATGTTGGAGCTGTGGAACTTTGCTGCTTCTATGCCGCCCTCTTGGCTCTGCCACAAGTGTATTTCTTATAACCAATATATTATAGGGTTCTTGTTTTTAATCTACTCCAGTATCCACTTCTGTTTCATGGGAGAGTTCATCCCATTAATATTCACAGTTAAGCTTTCTCTGTATTTCCTTCTGTCATGTTTTTCCTCCTCTTTGTTGTCTCTCTCCTTTCACCCTTTCTCTCTTCACCAGCGTTTTGATTCCGTCTACCACCTACCCCTTTCTGCCTTCCCTTCTGTTGTTCTCTCCCCACCCTTTTACTTGATATCCTCCCCTCCTACTTTCCTGTTGGGTAAGATAGATTTTTGCCTCAGATTTCAACCCATTGTGCTTATTATTTCCTCTTTGAGCCAATACTGAAGAGAATAAGATTCAAGGTATGCCCATCACCCACCTTCCCATCTTTCTCTCTACTATAATAGGCTTTTCATGCTTCTTCATGTGAAATGATTCACCAATTCTACCTATCCATTCCTTCAGCAGCCAGTGTACTCCTCTTTTGCATCCTTTATTTTTAATGTCATTCTCTCAAATTCACCTTATACTTGTATCCTCTTTCTATATATATATTTTCCTTCAAACTGTACTATTAGGGGTAAAAATTCTCAAGAATTACAAGTATCATGTTGTATACTGATTTTGAGTGAGGGAAGCAAGGTTATTGGGCTTGCCATGGTGGCCCTGCTGGCTTCTCTTGCTCTTGGTAGGGAGAAGCTAATGATGCACCTGGGAAGTGCTTGCATTGGCCGCGTCAGCCATGGGGCTCCGACTGTTACAGTACTTTGGAGAAGTTGTTCAAAGTGTAAAGAGGTGGCCACTAATGAAGATATGCCAGTTCCAATGGAAAATCCCTACAAGGAACCAAACAAAAAATGTATTTTGTGTGGAAAAATTGTAGATTATAAGAATGTATGTCTTTTGTCCCAGTTTGTTTCTCCATTCACTGGATGGATTTATTGAAGACACATAACAGACTTATGTGGAAAAAAAACAGAAAGAGATTACAAAGGCTGTTAAGCAGGCTCAGATCATGGGATTTATGCCAGTTACTTAAAAGGATCCTGCTTATCTGAAAGATCCCAAAATCTGTAACATCAAATACTGAGAATAAAGCTAGTACCAATAAAAACAAAGAATTACAAGTATCATCCTCCCGTATAGGGATATAAACAGTTCCCTTATGTTTTCATGTATGTTTTCTTTTCCCTCTTTACCTTTTTAGACTGCTCTTGGGTCTTGATTTTGGAGGTCAGATTTGTTTTTTCAATTCTGATCTTCTTGTCAAAGCTTGAAATCCTTCCATTTCATTAAATGGCCGTTTTTCCCTTGTAGAATTGTGCTTAATTTTGCCAGATGCGTGATTCGTGATTATAGTCCAAGTTCCTTTCCCTACCAGACTATCATGTTCCATGACCTCTGATCCTTTAATATTGCAGCTACTAAATTCTGTATAATCCTGATTGTGGCTTCCCAGTATTTGAATTTTTTCTTTCTAGCCACTTGCAGTTTTTTTCCCTTAACCTAATAGTTCTAAAATTTGGCTATAATGGTCCTTGGAGTTTTTATTTTGGGATCCCTTTCCTGAGGTAATTGGTGGGTTTTTTCAGTGCCTATTTTGCCCTCTGGTTCCAGGATATCAGGGCAGTTTTCCTTGATAATTTCTTGCAAGATGCTCTCCAGGTCTTTCTTTTGATTATGACTTTCAGTTAGTCCAGTGTTTCTGATATTGTCTCTCCTGGATCTGTCAGTTGTTTTTCCAATTAGGTATTTTGCATTTCCTTCTGTTTTTTCATTATTTTGAATTTGTTTTGTTGATTCTTGATATCTCATAGAGTCATTAGCTTCCACTTACCCAATTCTAACTTTTAAGGAGTTGTTTTCCTCAGTTAGCTTTTGCACTTCATTTTCCGCTTCACCTTTTTTACATTTTAAAAAGTTGTTTTCTTTGGTGGATTTTTGTGTCTCCTTTGTCACTTAGCTAGTTCTACTTTTGAAGCAGTTATTTTCTTTTTCCAAGCTGTTGACTCTTTTTTTGTAATTCTCTTGCATCAGTCTCATTTCTTTTCCCAGTTTTTCTTCTCCCTCTCTTATACGGTTTTTATGTCCCTTTTTGAGCTCTTCCATGAGTTCTTTTTGGGCTTGACACCACTTCCTGTTTTTCTTTGGTGTTTTGACATTGTTGTCTTCTTTCAAGTTTGTGTCTTGATCTTCCAGTCACTATAATAACTTTCTGTGGTCAGTTTGTTGGGGTTTTTTTGGTTGTTGTTGGTTGCTTATCTTTTTTGACCTTTTGCGTTTCTTTTAAATTTTAGCTCTGCTCCCAGCATTGCCTTAGGCTTCTTGTGCTGGGGGCTGCAGGCCCTGACTGTTTACTGGTTGCTGCACTGATATTACCCTGAGAGCTACAGGGGACTCTCTTGTCTGGTGCTTTGCCAGGGAGGAGGTAGAAGTGGCAGATGCTACTGGAGGCTATAGGGGTCTGGCAGCTTACCTGGTTCTGAGCTGGGGTCCTAATGCTGGTGTCTGGCATGTACTAAGACTGGGAGAGTGTTTCTGTGTTTCTCTGTGGCTACACTGAATCTCGTGGCAGTCTGGGCAATGGAAAATCCCATTTGCCCTGGGCTCTGCTAAAGCACATGATGGTTCTTAGAGTTGGAGTCTGCCCATTCCCTTGGCTATGCTGAGGTACATGGGAGGTCCTGGTGTTGCATTTTGCCTGCTCTACCACACTGGGGCTTAGGCTGTCCTGCTGGTTTGCTGAAATAGGGCTTGCTGCTAGCTTACTGGGATACTTGCTTTTCTAGACAGTGTTCCCCTTTTAGCCAAGTGAGATATATCTTTTTGGCAATCATCCAAATTTCTTGGCCTAAAACATTATTTCATTCCATCTTCTTGCTGGTTCTGCTGTTCCAGGATTTGTTTTGGAGTTCTATTTTATGGTTGTTTGGAGGTCAATATGGGAGAATTTTACTGTTTACTCTGCCATTTTGGCTCCCGGAACAATATTTTTCTGTTATCTCTTAATTTTACATTAATTTCTTTGTTTATAAAAGACTCCCCCTCATTCAACATCATTTACACATGGGGTCTACAATTTTAAGTGTATATCACCTACCTTGTATAAATCTTGGTATTGATGATTTCTAAGAGCAGTTGATGTTTTCTATCATACGTATCAACTTGAAATTTGCTTATTCATTCCATGGAAAAAATGGAACACAAATATCCTGTTGGTGGAGTTGTAAACTGATTCGGCCATTCTGGAGAACAATTTGGAACTATGTCCAAAGGAGCTATAAAACTGTGCAGACCGTTTCACCTAGTGATACCACTATTAGGGCTATATCCCAAGGAGGTAAAAGAAGGGAAGAGACTTATAGATACAAAAATATTTGTAGCAGCTTTTTTTGTGGTGGCAAAGAATTAGAAATTGAGAGGAAGCCCATCAGTTGGGAATGACTGAACAACTTACGGTATGTGATTGTGATGGAATGCTGTTGTGCTATAGGAAATGATGAGGGAGTAGTTTCAAGAAAAAAAAAAGCATGACAAGACCTATATGAGCTGATGCAAATTGAAGTGAGCAATAGCCAGAGACTGTACACAGTGACAGTAATATTGTGAGGATGATCCGCTGTGAAATACTTAGCTACTCTCAGCTAGACAGTGATCTAAGACAATTCCAAAGAACTCAGGATGAAAAATGCTTTCTACCTCCAGAGAGAGAACTGATTAACTCTGAATGAATATTGGCACATAGTTTTTTAAAAAGAAAACTTTATTTTTTGTGGGGTGTGTGTGTATGTTTTCTTTTTAATATGGCTAATATGAAAATATGATTTGCGTGACTTCAAATGTATAGTTGATATCATTGTTTGCCTTCTCAAGGGATGACAGAGGGCTAGGAGGGAAGGAGAGAATTTGGAACTTTAATTTTTAAAAAATGAATGTTAAAAAATTTTTACATGTAATTGGGAAATATTTAATGAAATAAATAAAACTGTCTTTAAACTTCATTCCAGGTTGTAGGACTCTGATGCAGCAACTGGGTACAGTGGGTCTGGAAAATGAGAGGTTTAGGTTCTAGACCTTAGTCATCATTCACTTGCCTCATGAGACTCAGTTTTCTTATCTGTAAAATGAAAACATTGGACTAGATGATTTCTAAGACACCTTTCAGTACAGGTTACATTGGCCAGAGTCAGGTAGGCTTAGCCTTTTTCATAGTTTTCTTACAGGTCAGTGGAGGTGCTGGTAGTATTATTTTTAGTGCAGAATATTAGTTTTCTCTGCACATTGTTGTTGAATATTAATTCACACCAAATTTCCTCCAAATGCTAACTTTATATGAATGAACCTCTGTGTGTGTGTGCGCGTATGCATGTGTGCACATGAACATGCACACATGGTTGATTTGCCAGAATTAACATGTCTGTTATCATGGCTATGTCTGTTTCCCAGCACTTTTTTGAGATCTCATTCAGGTGAATGAAACTTTGGGAATGCCACTGACCCAGAGGAACAATATCAGGAGCATAAAAGCTACGAACAAGTTGGGTTTGGCGGGAGAGCCAAAGACTGTTTGCTTGTCTTGTCTTTAGCCATGTTGGGAATATGGAGAGAACAACTGCTTAGGGTGAATGAAGAGTAAGTGCTGCCTGGATTTTTAAGAGAAGGAAGGAGATGGAGCCTACAGTGGGCCTTATGCCAACGCCTTATAAAATCGCAGAAAATATTATGAAAGATGATTAATGGGCATCTGAAAAGGCAAACAGTGATCACAAAGAGCCAGCATGACTTCATCAAGAGCAAGTCATGCCAAATTAACCTCATTTCCTTATTTGATAGAGTTGTAAGACTAAATCTGTATAATGGCCCAGCTGTGTTTTACCTAGATTTTAGTAAACCATTTAACAAAATTTCCCATGATATTTTTGTGGAAAAGACATCTTAGTATTAGTACTTACAGATTTAGTTCAATGTCAGTACTGACAGAGTCAGTTATGGTTGTTCTCAGCTTAGAATTAAGTCCCTAGCGAAGTGCCCCAGGGATCTCTGCTTGGCTCTGTAAGTTTTAGTCCATTCATCAACAACTTGGATAAAGGCAAAGTGACCATATTTGTCAAATTAGCAGAATCTGAAAGCAGGCATTTATTGGGCATTCACTATGTTCTCTGTTCCTGATGTAGAAAATAGAGATACAAGTACAAAGAATGACTTGATCCCTCCCTTTAAGGTGTTTACATGCAAATGAGACAGCTAGTAAGTATGTTGTATACACACAGTCAAATCCTGAAATCTAAGATAGTTTGTGGGGAGAGAGGTTGCTAGCAGTTTTTGAGGGGATCAGGGAAGGCTTTCTGGAGGAGGTGGTGTTTGGACTTCTCCTTGAAGGAAGAGTGCATTCACTTTTTAGGTATGAAGGACTGCCAGGGCAAAAGAGCTGGAGATGGGAGATGGAGTTTCACAGACTGGCAGTTGGGCTACGTCTCCGAGTTTTGAAGAGAGAGTAGCTTACCAACAAGCTGGAAATGAAGCTTGGCTTCAGGCTGTGATGAGCTTTAAAAGCCAAACAGAGCTGCTGATAATTCATCTTAGAGGCAGTAGGCTGCCCCTGCAGTTTGAGTGTAACAATGACTTCGTCGGGTATGTACTCAAAGATAAATACTTTGTCAGGCCTGAGGAAAATGGACTGAGATTGGGAGAAACTTAGGGCCGACAGTTCACTTGAATGAATAAAACATTTATTGAACACTTACAAAGGGCAAAACTTTGTGTTTTGTGCTAGGTATACTAATAGAAAAGTAAAATAGTCCCTGCTCTCAAGCAGTTGATGCTTTAGGTGGGAAGACAACATATTTGGAAGGTTTTAGCTGCCAGTGAGATGCACAGGTCCCATGGTCCTTAGGATGTGGCATCGAAGTAGATGGTAATGCCTGTTCTGTAATGTCATTTCCAGTGATCAAATAAGATTTTCTGATGTGGAACCACATGACCATGCCAAGGACTTCAGCAGCAGTAACTGCCCTAATGTGACCCTTTAGTAACTGTGGCCACAGCACCCACACGGGCAGTAGCCAGGCTGAATCTCCACAGTTATTTCCCAGGACAATGCCCCGAGGGTCTTGGCTGGAAGATTCAGAGTCCTAAGCTGTCGTCTCATCAGTGTTTGAGGGGACATCGTCATCAAGGTGGTGGTCATGGTTTGACTTGCTTGGCACCTGCTGCCACCCATCTCACTCTCAGTGTGCCATGCTGACTTATCTAGGTCAGCTTGCTTCCCCAATTAGGAGTCTTTCACAATAATCTAAGCAAATTCAGAGAAAGATCTAGAAAGACCAGAGTTTAAATGGAGACTGAAGCAATCTACATGCTGTTGTTCTTTTTCATGTTTGGTTTTGTTTCCTCTTTCCCACTGTTCATTCCATTGGTTACAACCCTTCTGTACAACCGGACTAATGTCCAATGTGAAAGTATTTGCAGATCCTATACTTGATTGCATGACGCCATGGCGAGAGGGGGGAGGGAGGGGAGAAAATTTGAAACTTAAGGGACTGTGGAACTGAATCTTATAAACTAAAACTAAATAAACAAATCAATTAAAAAAACAATAATCTAAGCAAGAATTCATGATGGTTTGACTGAAAGAGGTGGCTTTATGAGCAGAAAGAACAGGTCCTATGTGAAGGATGTTATGTAAATAGAAACACCAAGATTTGGCAGTTGATTGGATATGTGGGGTGAGAGAGATCAAGGAGTCAAGGATGATATCAAGCTTGGGATTCTGGCTGACTTGGAGAGTGCTAGTGCCTTTGTCAGAAGTTTAGAAGACTCTTGGAGTTTTTTTGGGGGGAGGGGGGATGATGAATTCAGTCTTGCATCACAGTGAATTTGAGATTACTCTAGGACAGTGGTTCTTAACCTTCCTAATGCCGTGACCCTTTTAATACTCATATTTGGGCATATCTGCATGTGGGCAGACCTACCTGGAGACGGATAGAAGAGTTGTGTCTTGGTTCTTAAGACCATTGTAAATATGTGTTTTAATGGTCTTAGGTGACCCCCAAAGGGGTTGTGACCCATAGGTTGAGAACCGCTGCCCTAGGACAATTTTTGAAATGTTTAATAGGTGCCAATATAGAACTGAAGCACAGAGAAGTCACAGAGGCTGAATATAAACATGTGCGTGGAGATGATAATTAAATCCATGAGAGCTGATGAAGTCATTAAGACAGAGAGGGATACAAAGAGATCAGAGAAGTGGGAGGAGGACCTGTATGGACAAAAATATTTATAGCGGCTCTTTTTGTGGGGGCAAAGAATTGGAAATCGAGGGGATGCCCAACAATTGGGGAATGGCTGAACAAGTTGTGGTATATGAATGTAATGGGATACTATTGTACTATAAGAAATGTGGAGCAAATAGACTTCACAATAACCTGGAGAGACTCATACAAGCCGATGCTGAGTAAGAAGAGCAGAACCAGGAGAAATCTGTTCGCAATGACAGGCTCATCATATCTGTGATGACTAACTTTGATAGACTGGGCTCCTCTCAGCAATGCAAGGTTATGAGACAACTCCAAAAGACTCATGATGGAAAGGGATACCCACATCCAGAATAAAAAATCTACAGAATCTGAATGCAGACTGAAGCAAACTACTTGCTCTCTCTCTTTTAGGTTTTGTTTTGTACCTTCTTTCTCATTCAGTCCATTGGTTATAATTCTTCTTTACAACTTGACTAATGTTTTATGCAAAGATATTTGTAGAGCCTATATTGGATTGTATGACCCAGTGGTGGGGAGGGGAGAGGAAAAGGGAGAGGGAGAAAATTTGGAACTCAAGGGACTCTGAAACTGAATGTTGTAAACTAAAAGTAAATAAATACATTTATAAAATAAATAATAAAAAAAGACAGAGAGGGATAGCTAACATAATGGATGACAGAGTGAGGAATAAGGCTAGTATGTTGGACTGAATGTTAAAAAATTGTAATTGTTTAGGGATAAATGGAATGTCTAATTTGGGTTTGCATCTAAGATGGACAAGGCATGGCTAGACAGTAATTTCTGATAGTTTTTTTTTTCACAGAGATTGGAGGGGTTTTCAATGTACTCATAAGTTAAGTGAGTTAATAATTAGGAAGTAGTCAAGAGACCTAATGTAGCCTTGCGCTAAAGTGAGAAGGAAGAAAGAAAAACAAACATTACTCTATGCCAGGAACCATACTAAGTGCTTTACAAATATTATCTCATTAGGCCCTCACAACAACCCAGTGAAGTTCTTTTATCCATATTTTACAGATGAGGAAAATGAGGTAGATTAAGATTAAGAGAGCCATAGCATCTATAACTAGGTTTATTTATAGTCCCATTATCTTCTTCTCTGTAGTGATCACATCTACATATATATACTGTTCTAAGTACTGTAATTTTAGAAAGACATTTATAAGCTGGAGAATAGCTATGGAAGAGTGACCAGGACAATGAAAGTCAAAGGCCCAGACTTCCAACAGGTACTCCTCCAACTTGCTGTCTGCCCTATGCTGACCCAGGGTTATATTGTTAGGGAGCTTTCTCCCTGGGAACCCAACCAAAAATGATTGACAAGAAATTTGCCTGTAGGACAGCTCAGATGAAGACCTATATGAGTAGTTTGAGGTTAGATTTCCAGATCCTCTTCGCACTTTTGGTGAGAGTTCCCCCTCCTGGTTTCCCTTTACTTTGCCTCCCCCCCATCACCACGTACCACCTCCCTAATAGTGATATCCCAGTGTTTCTCTCTATGGAGATGTCCCAGTTTCTCTATCTCATCCATTTTCTTTTCTCTTTTGAGAGCTCTTGATGTAAAATCATGGTACCTTTATTTTACATCTTATAATCCATAGTAGCCAGGATCCAACAAGGCATTAGAAGATGCTGCACTGCCATCCAGCTTCCAATCATTTCATTAGCCAAGATTCCCTTGAGTTATAGACTTAAGAGAGCCTTTAATACCAGTGACCTTGTGCTGATAACGATGTTCACAGACTCAGTTGGAAGGAACTCCAGTAGTTATCTAGTTCAACATAAACCTGACCCAAAAATGCTCATTTAGTAACTCCTTGAAGAGCTCCAGTCAGCAGGAACCCCACTACTTCCTGAGGCAGCCTATAGTACTTTTCAACAGCTCTGCTTAGAAAGGTTTTCATTATTTCCAGTTGAAATCCAAATCCCTGTCGTATCCAGCTCTTCATTCTTCCCTCAGGGACCAAGCTGAAAAAGTTGAATCTTGCTTCCACATGACATCCCTTGGAGACATTTCTCATTATATCCTCCCAACATCTTGTCTCCTCCAGGCTTAATATCTCCAGTTCCTTCAACTGATTCTCATCTGGCATGATTTGAAGGCCTCCTGCCATTCTGTGTACATTCTCAAGCTTGTCAGTCTTGCCCAGAACTGAACACAGTGCTCCAGATGTGTTCTCATTAGACCATTATATAGCAAGGCTATTAAATCAACTAGCATTTGTTAAGCATGCACTGTGTGCTAGGTACTTGCTAAGTAATTGGAGGTACAAAGAAAGTAAAAACAAAACAGTTCTTGCTGTCAAAGGGCTAACAGTGTAATGGGGGAGACAACATGTAAACAACTATTAAAAGAAGGTGTGGAGTGGAGAAATTGGCAGTAACCTCAGAGGGAAAGCACTGACATTAAGGGAGCTCAGGTACTGCATAATCTATATTTCTTAATGCTGTCTAAAACTAGGTAGATTTTTTGGTTGCCAAATTATACTTTTGCTTTCTGTTGAACCTGAAGTTTACTAAAACCTGAGAAGACTTACTTGTATGTGAATCTTTTAACTTCCTTGAACCTCCATTTTCTCATCTGTAAAATGAGAGAGTTGGACTAACTGGCTTCTGAAGTCCGCTCCCAGATGGTGCTGTGTCCTTGGTAGATGACTTTCTGTTGCATAGGGAACCAGTTCGCTTGTGTAGATTCATCCAGTTATACACCAATGAGATGAAGCCACTGAATATGAAATGAGAGCAACATGGCTTACTATCAGTTTTTAAAATATGTTTTCTTTTTTGCTTTGGCTTTACATTGTAGTACTTTTTCAACCCATGCTATTCATCCAAAACATCAGTTAGAGAAACCTTGTCTGACATGGTTAAACAATATTCTGTCTCCATGCTCCACCACCTCTCTACAATGTTTTTTCTTCAGGTCCTTCATTGTTTTATTTTCATTACTTGGAGTTGAGTCTCCTCTTGGTGATCTTTTTATGTTTCTATAATGTAGATTGTTGTCTTGGTTCTACTTGTTCTACTTTACATCAGTTCATACAGACCTCTTCATGTTTCTCAGACCACCTCATATTCATCATCCCTTTGTGCGCAATTATCCTGAATTAGATTCACATGCCATAGGTTTTTAAGACATTCTCCCAGTATGTGGAAAGTTTGTTCCCAGTTCTTTGCACCCTCAAAGAGTATCACTATGAGTATATAAGTATGCACTGGACCTTTGTTTCATTCTTTTATTTATTTGGAGTGTATGCCCAATAGTGGGATCTCTGAGTCAGAGTGTGGTTTAGTAATTTTTCTTGTGTAATTCCAAATGTATATTAGAACAGCTAGATTTCTTCACATTTCTACTATCTTTTAGTCTGCCTGTCTTCCTAAAACCTCTCCAGTGTTAACTTTCAAGAATGAGAGGACCAGTCGATAACTCCACCAAGAAGGTATTAGCGTACCTGCCTTCCCACAGCCCCTTCAGACATTAATCATTTTTTTTTAGATTTCCAGTTTCTTTTTTAAAATTTATTTATTTTTAGTTTTCCAACATTCATTTCCACAAGATTTTTAGTTACAATTTTTTCTCTTCATCTTTCCTCTACCCCCAACCCAAAATAGCAAGCCTACTGAATACCCCTTCCCCCAATCTGTTCTCATATCCTCCCCCTTCACCCATCCAACTTTCTAGTAGGGCAAGATGGGTTTCTATACCCCAGTACCTATATGTCTTATTTCCCAGTAGCATGGTAAAAACCAATTTTTAAACATTTGTTTTTAAATTTTGAGTTCCAGATTTTTTCCCTTCTTCCCTCCTCACCCACCCCCCCTGGAAAGATAAGCAATTCAATATAGATTGTTCATGTGTAGTTACCCCAATCATTTCCATAGTAGTTATATTGTGGAAGACTAACTATAATTCCCTCCATCCTATCCCACCCCCCTATTCTATTTTCTCCTTCGACCCTATCCCTTTTCAAAAATGTTTGTTTCTACCTACCGTCTCCTCCAATCTGCCCTCCCTTCTATCCTCCCCCCTCTTATCCTCTATTCCCCTATTTTCCTGTAGGGTAAGATACCCAATTGAGTGTGTATGTTATTCCCTTCTTAGGCCAAATTCAATGAGAATCAGGTTGTCCCATTCCCTTTCACCTTCCTGCTCTTTCCCTCCATTGTAATAGTTTTTTATTGTCTCTTTTATATGAGATAATTTACCCTAATCACTTCCTTTCTTCTTTTCCCAATAAATTCCTCTCTCACCTCTTAATTTTATTCTTTTAGATCTCACCCTTCATCATTTAGATATCATCCCTTTTTTAGATATCATCCTGTTCCCTCTGTCTATGTATACATGAACTTACAAATGCCCACATTCACAGATATATTTATATACACATATATCCTCATATATATATGTATGTATAAATATATATATATATACATATATATTCCCTTCAGCTATCTTCATACTGAGAAAAGTCTTATGAGTCAAAATTATCATTTTTCCATGTAGGAATGTAAATAGCTCAACTTTAATAAGTTCCTTATGATTTCTTTTTCCTGTTTACCGTCTCATGCTTCTCTTGCTCCTTGGATTTGAAAGTCAAATTTTCTGTTCACCTCTGGTTGTTTTCATCATGAATGCTTGAAAGTTCTCTATTTTGTTGAATGACCATATTTTCTCCTGTAGCATTATGCTCAGTTTTTCTGGGTAGGTGATTCTTGGTTTTAATCCTAGCACCTTTGACCTCTGCAATATGATATTCCAAACCCTTTGATCCCTTAATGTAGAAGCTGCTAGGTCTTGTGTTATCCTGAT
>JAQQSU010009219.1:0-12750 GCA_028627135.1 Pseudochirops cupreus
GCAAATCAAAACAACTTTGAGGCACCACATCTCACCAGTCAGATTGGCTAAGATGACAAAACAGGAAAATGACAAATGCTGGAGAAGATGTGGAAAAATTAGAACACTGATGAATTGCTGGTGGAGTTGTGAACTGATTCAACCATTCTGGAGAGCAATCTGGAACTATGCCCAAAGGGCTATAAATAATTGCATACCCTTTGACCCCATAATACCACTTCTGGGATTGTATCCCAAAGAGATCATAGAAGTGGGAGGAAGACCCATATGTACAAAAATATTTATCGCAGCTCTCTTTGTGGTGGCAAAAAACTGGAAATTAAGGGAATGCTCATTGATTGGGGAGTGGCTAAACAATTTGTAGTATATGAATGTAATGGAATACTATTGTGCTATAACAAATGAGGAGGAGATAGATTTCATATTTACATGGAGAGGCTTATACAAACTGATGCTAAGTGAGAAGAGCAGAACCAGAAAAATTTGTACACAATCACAGACACATCGTATGTGTGATGACAAACTTTGATAACCTGGACTTTTCTCAGCAATGCACAGTTATAAGACATCTCTAAAAGTCTCAGGATGGAACGAGATGTCTACATTCAGAGAAAGCTATAGAAAGAGCAGAGTTTAAATAGAGACTGAAGCAATCTACATGCTATCATTCTTTTCCATGTTTGGTTTTGTTTCTTCTTTCCCATTGTTCCCTCCATTGGTTACAACCCTTCTCTACAACCAGACTAATGTCCATTGTGAAAGTATTTGCAGATTCTATACTTGATTGCATGCTGCCATGGGCAGTGGAGGTGGGGAGAGGGAGGAGAGAAAATTTGAAACTCAAGGGATTGTGGAACTGAATCTTGTATACTAAAAGTAAATAAATCAATTTAAATTTTAAAAAAATTAAAAATTAAAAAAGTAATAAAAAAGAATATTGTTGTGGAGTAGGAAATGATGAATGGATGGATTTAGAAAAATATGGAAAAACTTGGACTTATGAAGGAAAATGCCATTCACCTTCACAGAAACAGATGACAAGTGGAAATAAGAATAATTCAGTCTTACGTATATATGTTTGAGTGTATTTGTGTGTGGTTATCTATGTATATGTATGTATAAATGTGTATGTATGTGTATGTATATGTGCGTGTATATCTGTGCTTAATTGTAGCTTTCTTGAGGTGGGGGGGAGGAAGGTGAAAAAAAGTAAAAGGTGCACAGCAGAGGACAAAAGGAAACACACAAACTCACGATATCAGAGAAAAGATGGACAGCTTTGAAAATAATGAGTAGTATTCATTAAATAGATTTTCTTGAAATGGAAATTTATTGCTTTATATAAAGTCCTCTCTTATGTTCTGCTGTGTACATGGCAATTTTTTTTCTTTTCTTATTTTGTATTTAAGTTTAAAATAAATTTAAGAATAAAAAAAATAGCACTTACCTTTCAGAGTTGTTGTTATAAGATAATAATTGTTAAGTGCTTAGTACAGTGCCTGGCACATAGTAAGTGTCTTATAAATTTTTTTAAAGATGGGGAATGTGAGACCCAGGTAAGATTAAGTGACTTGCCCTACAAAGGTAGGACCAGAGGCAACATTTGAATCTAGATACTTTGAACCCAGAGCCAGTGAGAGGAGAGGTCATGTTCTAAGGAGACCAAGATACAAACCAGAAGAAAAACTTCTTGGTGAAAAAGATGCCAGAGTTCATAATTGAGAGAAAACAGGTAATAAAAAAAAATAAAACTAGACCTATGATTTTAATTATAGAGGGAATTCTCAGATAAGGAAATTCTTTCTGCCAGTAGAGAGCACTCTGCGATCAAGAGAGTTACCAGAGACATTGACTTTGGCCAGGGATGTGCTAGAGGAGGGGCCTGAATTCTGGTTTTTCTGTGTCTGAGGCCAATTGTGTTATGGCGAGATATTCAGGAAGAGATAGGAACAAATCCAGAGAGAGACAGACTCAGTTGGAAACACAGTACAAGACTCACAGGAAGAGCTAAGAGCAGCAGAGAAAGCTCTGTTCAAGAGGGGGCTAACAGTAACAAGGAGACCTTATCAATTAGAAAAGAAGCAGGTGCGGTTCCCAGCCTGCATTGTGTATGAATAGCCATTGAAGCAAGCAGGAAACAGAATCCCTGGGGATGCTTACAAATGCTAAGTTTTCAGGGCTGTGATTGGCTGAGTTTGTGCACGGAGAGCAGTCTCTAGCAAAGAACTCCACAAAGTACTCTGGGAATTTGAGTCTTCCTCTTTCCCCTTCTGGAGAATGTAGTTCTTTGTAAATAGCTCCAGAGTGAATGGAGAGAATGCCTGGGGGATTTGGATTACTTTGGTCCGGTTTGTTCCTGGAGCCAATCAGAAGGAAAAAGGTTAGAGATCCTCAAAGGAAATAAAATAATTGTAGAGAGGTTGGAAGGAGGCAGCAGCAGTGTAATGAACAGAGCATGATTTTAGAAGTGGAAAAGATTTTAGAGATCAAATCCAGCCTCCCCATTTTACATTGCCTATGCTACTTCTAGCTGTGTGACCTTGGATAAATTGTTTTCCTTTCCTGAACCTCAGTTTCTTCATCTATGAAAGAGGAGAGACATTCTTATATTATTTACCTTTTTGAGTAAGAAATAGGTCTACATGCGTTCTGAGGATCTTTATCCCACCTCCTGTTGATCAGTCCCAGAGCCAGGTACATCTCCCCCTCAGGCTTCTAGGGGTACTTCTGAGGGATCAAGGGTGATTCTCTAATACAATAGACTTGAGCTCCCACTGATGAGTTCTCTCCCTGAGATTATAGGTTGGGTCATTTAGTCAGTCTTTTTTTTTTTTTTGAGAGGGAAAGGCAGAGAGATTGAAAATAAGTGAAAGAGAAGGGATAACAGAGGGGGTAATCAGTTGGAGGAGATCGGACTCAATGCCTTACTCAATGAGTTCAGTAGCTAAATTATAATCTTTCTCTCCTCCTCAACTCCTGCCCTTATTCTAGGGAACTTCAACATTGATTCTTCCTTACCTAATCACTCTGTCTCAACCTATTGACCTTCCTCAAGCCACTCCTCCACCTCACCTCAGTCATACACAAAGATGTCCATACTTTTGATTCTGCCATCACCCACAAATGTGCCACTTCTATATTCAAGAGTTCTGAAATCCCCTTATCCAATCATAATCTATTTCTTTTCATCTCTCCTGCTGCCTTCCCTTATATAACCCTAATCTTCATCCTCACTGTGACCTCCATTCCCTTGACCTTCAATTCTCTCCAAGGCCATCTCCCTTGCACTAGTTACATTCTCCTCTTCTCCCCATCTTGACTCCATGGTGAACCAATTCAACTCTACATTATCCTATGCTCTTGAATTGCTAGCCCTCTTATCATATTGCTGATTATGTCCAGTCAAGACTCAATCCTGGATCACTCCCACCATTTGTTGCCTTTACTCCTACACATGTGCTATGAATGAAGGTGGAGAAAATCATGCCACTGTTCTTACTGGGCCCATTACAAATTTATGTTAAACAACCCCAATTGGACCCTCACTCCTTCTAGACAATCTTATTATACTTCCCTCATCAATCCACTCTCCCTCTCTCCACAGTGGCTCTTCCAAACCTTTCCATCCCTTCTTATGCCTCCCATGGCTCCCCTTCTCCAAACTCTCTCAGGTAAGAATCTTGCCTCATATTTTATAGGAAAAATTTAGGCCCTTTGCCACAAACTCCCTTTTCTTCCCTCTTCCTCATCTCAGGTACCTTCTGTCACTCTCTTGTCCTTCCCTGCTGTTTCATATGATGAAATCGCCTTATTCCTTAACAAGGCTAACCCCTCTACTTGTTCAAGTGATCCCATTCCGTCTGATCTCCTCCAACTGATTGCCCCCTTTGTTACCCCTTCTCTTTCACTTATTTTCAATCTCTTCCTCTCTACTGGCTCATTTCCTACTGCTTACAAGCATGCCCATGTCTTCCCTAACTGGAAAAAACCCTTACCTGATCCTTCTGTCCCTTCTAAATATCCTCTTATATCTCTTTTGTCCTTTGTAGCTAAACTTGAAAAGGTCTATATAATAGCTGCCTTTACTTTCCTCTCACTCTCTCCATAACTTCTTACAACCTGACTTCTAACCTTATCGTGCCACTAAAACTACTCTCTCCAAAGTTACTATTGATCTCTTAGTTGCCAAATCAATAGCCTTTTCTCAATCCTCATTCTCCTTGACCTTTCTGCAGCCTTTGACTCTGTTGATCATCCTCTTCTCAATATTCTTTTTTCTCCAGGTTTTTAGGACACTGCTCTCTCTTGGTTTCCCAGTCACCTTCTCTATGCTGATAATTCTCAAATCTGCCTTTCCTGTCCCAATCTCAATGTTGACCTCCAATCACAAATATCCAACTGCCTTTTAGAATCTTGAATCAGAAGTCCAGTAGATATCTTAAAACTCAGTATGTTCAAAACAGAACCCTTTATCTTTCCCCTTAAACCTTTCCCCCATCCTATGTTTCCAGAGGACAGCACCATCCTCCCAGTCCCTTAGACTTACTACCTAGGAGTTATTCAGGATTCTGTACTATATATATATTTACCCCCTATATATTCAAACCGTTGCCAAGGCCTACCAATTTTACCTTTGCAATACCTCTCTAACACACCCCTTTCTCTCCTCTGACATTGTACCACTCTAGTGCAGGCTTTCATCACTTCATGCCTTGATTACTGAAATAGCCTGTTGGTGGGTCTGCCTGCCTTGAGACTCTCCCTACTCTAATTCATTCTCTATTCAGTCATTAAATTGATTTTCCTAAAGTGCAGGTTTGATCATGTTTAGTCATTTTTCAATCATGTCCAACTCTTTTTGATTCTATTTGGAATTTTCTTGGTAAATATTTTGGAGTGGTTTGCCATTTCCTTCTCCAGATCATTTTATAGATGAAGAAACAGACAAACAGGGTTAAGTGGCTTGCCCAGGGTCCCACAACTAGTAAGTACCCAAGGCCAGATTTGAACTCAAGAAGAAGAGTCTTCCTGACTCCTGGCCCAGCATTTTACCCACTGTGCTGTCGTAGCTGTCTCATTGTCTGCAGCCTAATCCTATTATCTGAGCACTATTTCCATTATCTGAAAGGGGATGAACTGAGGTGACTCTTCTACCTTTTTACTAAAATATCTGGGGATTGTCTTGCCTTTGACAATGGAGGTCCAAATGATGTCAGGACAATAAAAAGGAAGACACATGTAGGTTTTAAAGAGCCATCAGATCTCATTTGGGGTCATTTGGCCAAAATGAAACACCCATTTTGACCCACTTTGTTAACAAACTGTTAATAAACTGATAAAACGTAGAAATTTTGAACCTTGGTCTACCTTTGATAATTTCTATCACTACAGTTGTTTCAATCCAGCTCACACACACCAGTTTAAATCTTTTTTCTTTATTAGTTATGTTGACAGTGGATTTTAGAGAGAACATAATTTACTCCATTATGTCTTATGTTTGTTGTTATGTTTCTTTCTCTTTCTGAAACCTCTTTGACATTATTCCCTTTGGTACATCTCTCTGCCCCCTAATCACTTTATTCCAGGGAGGGGCATCTTATTTGATGGAGGCAGAAGTTTAGTAAATTTAAATAGCTGACTTAATAAAGAAGATACTATTTTCTTTGGTCTAGTAAAAGACTATGCTAAAGCACACATTCTTGCTTGTCTTTTTTTTAAAAACAATTCAAGTGTTAAAAGGAAAAGTTTTTGTTTGGGCTTTCACCCTAATTAATGAGGTAAAACTCAGGGAAAAGGGGAATTAAAAGGAGTTTGCTAAAAAATACAAGGTAGCAGTAGTTTGAGGGGCTGATCAGCCAAGGCTTTGAGATTGAGCCAGCTTTTATTAATTGATTTTGTAATGAGATAAAATCAATTTGGATAGGTCCACATCAGCAAAAGGGGATGGGTCATTTCATCTCAGCTCCTCCCTAATTTCCAAATCTTAAAGAAACGAGGTTATCAGTAAAGAGAATGGGCTTCTATGTGCTGGATAACAAGTAGGGGATGACCTGATATGATATGTGTTAGATAGTAGGTAATACAAAAGCTGAAGATTAGATGATGCGTCCCTCAAAAGATGCTCCACTCCCCCAATACTGATTAACAGCTATCTGGAAAACAAGCCAGACTGAAGACAATGGAGATCTCAAATTTCAATATTAAGTATCTTAATGAGTAACTTTTCTTGCCTAGTGCCTTACCAAGACTTACCCAGATAGCGTGTAGTTGTGGGACACAAATATCTATCATCTACTAGTGATGCGTCCCGCTCTTGACTGGATAAACTCAAGCTTACCTGCCTGTATTCTGTGCTGGTTTATTTGTGCAGTTGCTACTAAGGACCCTGAAAATTTTCAGAATTATTGCTTGAAAATTGTTTAGATCATTCAAATTTCAAATATTTCTTCCACGTGGGGTATCTGGATCTTCTACTGAGAACCTTTTTAGCCTGGATTAGTGAAGCCTGTGCCCTGAGGTCAGAGAGTATGAAATGAATATTTCTCTCTTGTATTTAATAACAAATTATTGTATTAGGACCAAGGTTGTTCCCCTTTTCTACTTCCTCATCCAGAAACCAACCAGTGTGGGAAATCTCTCTTAAAGATTTAGTGAAGCCAAGATCTAATCAGACAGTAAAAGAAATTCTAAGTCTGGGCTAATGGATATATTTCTGCTTGTTGGTTTGCTCTGACAAGTCTGGGAAAATATTGATTCTCCCTTTTGTGGAGACAGGTGATATAGAAATTGCTGTTTCTTTGACCAAGATTTGGGTGACCTAAGTCATATACCCCAAGACCCTCATTTTAATATAGCCCACCTCCCATTGTATTAGAGTTGTCACCTCTTAGGAATACCTATTCTTTGAAGGGCATATAAACTGTGAGCCCACTGCCATTAGAGGTCTTTGTTCTAACAGAGATGGCCAAATGACCATCCTTTTATTAATAATATACTGGCCTTATCAATAAAATGATTAAATTACCTAGAAACTATGTCTTTCAAATTTTTTTAATTGTCAAAGGAGCCTATCAGCGTCTTTAGCTGATCTGGGTCCTTGTTGACCTGTTTCAAAAGTTTGGTTAAGGAGACAGACAAATAGTAATATAAAATTACAATATTTATTTGTTATTCCCTCAAGGATAGTGGTAATTGTACAAGGGGCCAAGAGCTAAGTTCTGACTGATGAACCAAAAGCTTAAGTACATTTTAGGACTATTCCAATTCAGGGAGACAGAGTCACACAAATTTATGATCCCCATAAATGTTTACTCATTGTACCACTTCTAGGGTTATATCCCAAAGAGATCAGAGAAATGGGAAGAGGACCACTATGTACAAAAATATTTATAGTGGCTCTTTTTGTGGGGGCGAAAAATTGGAAAACAAGGGGATGCCCATCAATTGGGGAATGGCTGAACAAGTTGTAGTATATGAATGTAATGGTGCTATAAGAAATGAGGAGCAGACAGACTTCATAATAACCAGGAGAGACTTACATAAACTGATGCTGAGTGAGAAGAGCAGAACCAGGAGAAATTTGTACACAATCACTGACACAACATATGTGTGACAACTAACTTCAATAGACTGGGCTCCTCTCAGCAATACAAGGTTATAAGACAACTCCAAAAGGCTCATGATTGAAAGAGATACCCACATCCAGAGAAGGAGATGTGGAGTCTGAATGAAGATTGAAACAAACTACTTGCTCTGTTTCTTTTTCTTGTCTTGTTTTGCTTCCTTTCTCCCACTGATCATTCCATCAGTTACAATCCTTCTTTACAACCTGACTAATGATTAATGGGAAGATATTTGTAGATCCTGTATCCGAGTGCGAGCTGTCATTGAAGAGGTATAGAGAGGGGTGGATTTCTAGGAAATCCTTTCAGGGTTCTTTGTCTGAAATGGATTACTGGACTCAAGCTATCTTTTGGCAGAGTTACAAAAGTTTATTGTTATACTGACTTGGCAGTAGGCAGGAAGTGGGGGGGGGGGGGTAAGGAGACCTGCAAGCTTATAGGGATCTAAGGCAGAGTTATAAAGTTTAATGTTATGCTTTGCAGTAGGCAGGAGAAGATTAAGGATAGCCTGCAAAGTGCAGGGGATAGAGATGCAGTTTTTAAAGCCGTAAAACTGTCAATCAAAGGTTAATTATGCTAACTAGGTGGGCAAGGGTAGAGTTAGGAGGAGTTTGAGAGGAGTTTAGGAGTGATCAGCGCTTAAATGAACATGTACTTTTTATATCAACTGCGTAGGCATATTGCCCATAATTCGCTGGGACATCCCCCTAGGGAGGCTACTAGGAGGTGTGGTTTTTGCCTCAACCCAATATTGGTTACTCTTGGTCAAGGCTGAATGAGATAGGTCCAGTATGGCTGTTGGGAGGATAGGTTTGATTGTTTCAGGAGGTGCCAAGTGTGGAAGCTAGACGGATTAGGGATTCAGGAGATATCATATTGGGAGGGAGTTTTCTCTTCTGATAATGTTGTTCAAGGATCTTGAGTGCAGCTGGCCACTTAGAACAAAGGAGGTCTCTAAACTAAGGGTTTATTGATTGAATGCTTGGGTGACAGTACTCATAGGTAACTGTATTTAGGCAGACTGCTAGCTCAGGGAAAAGACTTTGAGGCTGGGGGCAGGGGAGAGGTAGAGTTAATGCCTTTATGGCTGGGGGAAAGTGTGACTTTTACAACTTAATTGCACAGGCTTATTACAAACTGATGTTACATACATAGGTACACAGACATTATTAGGATGGGGGGAAAGAAGGAAGGGGGAGAAAATCTGAAATTTAAGGGACTGTGGAACCAAACGTTGTAAACTAAAAGTAAATAAACCAATTTAATTTAAAAAAATGTTTCATCATTGTATGAGAAAGGAATTTTCTTAACTGAATAAATGGTAAATACAATATTACAAGAGACTAATCAAAATTATGATCCAGGATATCTGTGTTTTCTTTACCATTAACATTCCATAACATAGTATATGTCCAGAAAATATTAAGATAAGAAAAAGTCCCATTAACCAAGTTAATGCCTTGAGTTGAGGGTCTCGTCCTGAGAGCCATAAAGTAGGCCTCTTCTGCTTTGTTAACGTAAAGAGAGGTATTCTCAGAGACAAAGCTGGGTCTGTTTGGAATTTATGATCTCAGGATGCCTGTTTTAAATCCTACTCCCAGCCTTATCTGGTCTCTGGAGTGGCTGACGCAGAAAGGGAGCCTTTTTAAAAAATTAGGCAAATCAGTCTGTTTAATTCAGACTTTGGCCAAAACATGATATTTAATGATGATCGTTCTATTAATGTCTTTTCTTTTTCAAAATTTTAATTTTTATTGATTGTTTATCTATCATCTTTATGCTTGACTATATTCCCCCTCATTTCCTTACCCAGAAAGTAATTTCTTGTACAAAGAATAAAAAAGAAAGAGGGGAAAAAACAGTTCAGCAAAACTAACCGACATATCACAGAGGACACCGCGGAAAGAGCATTGACTCTGGAGTCAGAGGCTCTGGGTTCATATCCTGCTTCTATTATTTACTGACTCTGTGACCCTGAGCAGTAATAATAGTTAACATTTATATAGCAGTCTAAAGTTTGCAAAGCAGTTTATAAATATCTATCTCATTTGATCCTCACAACAAACCTGGAAGGTAGGTGAGAAAACTGAGGTTAAATGGCATGCCTAGCATCACACAGCTAGTAAATGTCTGAGGCTGAATTTGAATTTAGATCTTCCTGGTTCCTGGTCCAGTGCTCTATCTGCTATGCCATCTAGCTGAGTAGATAAGTCACATTACCTCCTGGGTGTCAGTTTCCTTATCTGTAAAATAATTCGGTTGTATCAGATAACTTCTGAGGTCTCTTCTAGATGTCTTGAGAAAATTTAATAAAGGTAGTCTGAAGGTACAGATTTCTAGCAAGATCAAATTATTAACAGGGAAATGTATAGAGCCAGATTGGCAACCTCAGCAAAGCTAGCAACCTCAAAAGAGGGAGGGGACCTGCTTTATTGACACACAACAAAGAAGGCATCTTGGTAGGTAAGGAGAAAAGGTGATAGATTGTAGGGTTGGGGCAGGAACATTACGTTTGATTATACTAAGAAAGGTGGGCTGGCATTCAGGTAAGGCTAAGCAAGCACCTCTCTAACAATTAAGGAATATTAACTCCTTTATGGCATCCACCTGTATCTTTTTTTAATTTTTTAATTTTTTTTTATTTTAGTTTACATCATTCATTTCCACAAGATTTTGAGTTACAGATTTTCTCCCCATCTTTCCCCTACCCACTGCCCCAAAACAGCCATCCCAGTGTGTCCCCCCCTCCCCCAATCTATACTCTCCTATGTCTTCCCCCTCACCCCTCTGACTTTTCGGTAGGGCAGGATGGTCCACCTGTATCTTGTAGTCTTTACTAACAGATCACAACTTCTAGACTTGCTGTCTTCTTAGAGATTGAAAGCTCCCCTAAGTACACAAAGATAGGCAAGGATAGAAGATGTGGTAACAAGTTAACTTGTAGGGCTTCATGTACTCAGGACATATCCCAGGAAGTACTACTGGGAGAGTGTTGTTAAACTCTTTTTTAAAACTAACTGTAAGCTAACTCAGAGGGAAAGTTTAATTCCTGAGCTCAATTCAAGGACAGGAAAAGTATCTTTAGGCAGATGCAGATTCAGTTACAAAAATCAATACCATAAATCAATTACATTGTAGAGCCAACATATACAGTAGAAACCAGACTTTAGTTATTAGAAGTAATATTAATTTTTAACTTTTCACAGCACTAGACCTGTGATCCTATATTTAAGTCTTACAATACATGTAATATTTCACAGCCATCATTCTCTTATTTCTGTAAGAAAAGGAGGGAGGTGCATTTTCTCCTCCCTTCTCTGGGGCGGAGTTTGGTCACTATAATTAACCAGTGTTCAGGTTTTTGTTGTTTGTTGTTTTTCTCTTCATTTACATTAGTGTAGTCATTATGTATGTTGTTTTCATGGTTTGCTTACTTTGCTCTGCATTTGTTTATATCTCTTCCAATGCATTTGTGAATTTTTTATAGACATTGTTTCTTATGACACTACATTCATCTACTATTATTTGTTTAGTCATTCCCCAATTCATGGACCTTGGATATTTTTTCTTTAGAGTCAGTAATGACAATCTGTCTTTAAATATTTCCTTCTTGATTAAAGGGGTTTTTAATCAATGCATTATCTCTATATCTTCAGTTTTCAAATACTCTCCAAAAATTTCATAGTACTTTTAGAATAGAGTTCTTTGTTCAGGTAACTAAATGAGAATAGGGTTTTTCCCCCCTGATACTGTTTAGTAAATGCTCCACATATGCTAAAAATATCTATATCATCACATAGAGTGTTCTGAATTTTGTTATTCTTTAAGTCACAAGATACTTTTTTAACCAGAAGTCCTCTAGTTATGATGAAGGAAATCATATGAAAAAGCACAAATATAGGGAACCAATTTGGTCTGGCCACATGTGAAAAGGACATACATTAGGGAACAAGAGTATCTTGTCACAGATGAAGGGACACACATAGGGAGCATATATATTAGGGCAATTCACATCTCCAACATTGCAGTGCTTGCCCATGTATTCTGATGTTGTTATTGTTCCACTCCTGCTGGGCTTGCTCTTCTTCCCCTGAGTGCCTGATCTGCTGAATGTATATGTTCTGGCCAGATGCTCTGTCTCTGCTGAATGTTTCTCCGTTGGTCTTGGGATTATTGCTGACCACTGCTAGGCACTGATCCTTGGTGTATGTAGTTGTAAAGCTTCTTTCTGCTTCCAGCTTTTGATTTAGCTGGACTACTTAACTGGGGTGCTAATGAGAAAAATGGGCTCCCTCTTTCCATTAAAAACTTTTTTTTTTTAAAGCAGAGGGAATAGATATAAAAACCTAAAACCTTCCCACTTTTTTTTTTCAAAATTCTAGGAGTGGACAACATGTTCTTTTTGGATCATTGGCTAGAACAGGCTTTTCATCTGCAGAAGATTTTTGCTTCAAGTACCAAGCTCTTCTAACTACAGATCAGGGTCACACCCAACTAGATAATGCCTTTAGGGTTAGTTCTATTTTTTGAACTCCATTTCTTGGGGATTGGGACTAGAGTATCTACATCATAGACCTTGCTCTAGTTTATGGTGATCACTCCTTAGTCTTCTTGGTTAAAATCTGGCAGGCAGATTACACCTAATCAGGCTATACTCTATAGGCCGCCTTCCCACCAAAATATCAGAGTTCCAAAATATCTTGAGTTCCCTTAGTTTCTCATTTGCAAACTTTCATTCCTGCCTTTATGTGATCAACAAAACCTTATGAGATCCTTTCTCTTAGAGACCTGGTTCCAGATTTCCACTTTGATGCTTACTGGATATGTGATCCTGAGAAAGTCAGGTTACATCTCTGGGCCTCAGTGTTTTCCTTGGTGAAATTAGGGAACTAATACTTGTGAACCTAGGCTTTTAGAGCTGGAAGAGACCTTGAAGATCAAGTGATGAATCGGATAAAGTTCTCAACTCAAGAAGACTGGAGTTTGAGGGGCGGAGCCAAGATGGCGGCATAGCAGCAGCAACATATCGCAGCTCTCACATAGCCACCCCAAAATACCCATAAAATAGGACCCTAAACCAATCCTGGAACTCCAAAACGCACACAAAGATACTTCCCACTAAAGTCAG
>JAQQSU010000922.1:0-16585 GCA_028627135.1 Pseudochirops cupreus
GTTCGCAACCGCAGCCACTGCCTCTGACGCCACTTCCAGTCCGCACCGCACGGAGACTAACTTGGTTCCTGCGTTCTCTTGCTCCACCCCTTCCTGCTACATCAGCAAGCTCAAGGGGCGTGGAAGATCTTCAAATCCCAGTATCGTTACAGTCACATAGCTAGTTAATTGTCTGATTTGAACTCAGGTCTTCCTAACTCCAGGTCCACTGCTCTATCCATTGTGCCACCTAGTTGAGCCTGCAGTCTATGTTCTAATATGGTCATTGAGACATAGGGAACAGTGTAAAAACAAAGATGTGGAGGAAGGAAAGTGTAAGATCTGTTGCTAGTAACCACAGTAAGCAATATATTTTGCCTAGAATGTGCACTGAATATGTTGAGGATCATGCAAAAGAAAGTGGGAGAGTTTTTCTGTAACCTTTTGTGGGGTGTTTGGGGACTTTGGAATCCTGAGCTGTGTTTAGCTGTAAAATTCTTTAGGTTTACAAGGCAACTTCCTCACAAATATCCTTTGAGAGAAGTAGCGGAAGGATGATTATTTCTATTTTACAGATAAGGAAAGTCTCTGTTGTGCCAACGCAATATTTTTAGTGACCACAATCATGATAAAGACTGTGACTATAAATATTGCACGACATTCAATCGCAAAATATACCAAACTCTCCAAATAGAGGATAGAACTGAAGCATTTAGACACCAGAAAACCCAATCCCAAAACCAGTAAGCCAATTCCATCATAGTACCAAAGATATTCAGAAGCCATAATAACGCTGAGAGCCACAGCATCCTTCAGCCTTCCCACAAGCCAATATAAGATCAATATTTACTCACAAACCTCTCTATCTCCTTAATGAGTATCCTCTCTCCCCCACCTTCTTGCTACCTCTGACCACCAGCTTCCTGTGGGCTCGGCTTTCCTTCAGCAAATTCCTCCCACCACAGGCTCCGTGTGACTACATTTAGTCTATTAGGGGGCAGAGTTTATCTTCACAGCAGGGAAGCTTCCTGTGGGCTCTGCCTGTACCCTTCAGCAATTCCCTCCATCACAGTCTCAGAGATAAAGTGTCTTACTCTTGATCACACCCCTAGTAAATAGCTGAGCTGGGACTAGATACCAGGTCTCTTGGATTCAAAATTCATTATTTCCTTCCACCATACCTGTTTTCTCATTTAACCTTCCTGAACTTCAGTTTCTTCATCTATAAAATGGGGCTAATAGTATTTGTACTGCTTACTTCATAGCACCTTTATGAAGTTCACATGAGATAATGGATATAATTCAATTAAATTCAACATTTGTTAAATACTTGATATGTGAAAGGTACCATGCCTACAGAATATACCTGTGATGTCACTGCTACATGGAACATCTAGAGAGAAACTCCTTCTAATAATACAGATCTGTATTATTAGAATTTACATAGTGTTTTAAGGCTTGCAAAGTGTTTTACATATATTATTTCATTTTATCCTCAAAACAACCTTGGGAGGTAGGTGCTATTATCCTCACTTTCCAGATAAGGAAACTGAATCAAAAAGAAGTTAAATGACTTGTCCAGGGTCATACAGCTACTAAATGTCTGAGACCAAATTTGAAACTAGGTCTTCCTGACTCCAAGTCCAGTACTTTATCCACATCACCTGTAAGTGACTTGCCCAGGGTTACACAGCCAGTATGTGTCAGAGACATGATTTAAACTAAGGTCCTCTTCACTCCAAGGCATATACTCAATCCACTATGTCATACCATTTCTCCCTGAAGATACAGAAATTCAAAATGATGCCCTGAAAGGGAAGAGGAAGAATATATAAAGCATCCAGATAAGTAAGTATAAGTTGGGCTGTGATTGAAACAAAGGAGAGATAAAGGAAAAATGGTCTAGAAAAACATGAAAAAAGAGAAAATTATTTTAGTTGGAAAACTGACCTTATAGCAGAAATGACAACTTGAAGGGACAGAAGGATTTTGACAAGCAGAGATGAGACTGGAATACGTTCCAGGCATGAGAGACAGTCCTTTATTTGCATGAAGGCAGGAGATAACATTCCAGAGCTGAGAAGCAATTAGACATCAGTTTGTCTAGAACTTAGAATACAGGAAGAACAATAGTATGACTGAGTCTGGCACATAGTTGACACTTGATAAAAGTTAGTTGCATTGAATGAAAAGGTTAACCAAGGTTAGAGACAGATTGTGGAATACTGTCAGTGTCAGGCTAAGAAGTTTTCATTTTATTCTAGGGGCAAGGTTTTGGAATGATAGGATCAGGTCTGGATTTAGTGCACTATATGAAAGACAGATGGGAAAGGTGACATATTAGAGGCAAAAAGGCCAGTTAGGAAGCTATTATGGTAGTCCAGGCCAGGAACTGTGAAGGCCTGAACAAGGTGGTGGCCATGTAAATGGAAAGAAAGGAATGGATTTGGGAGATGTTATGGAGCAAGAATCAACAGGATTTGGCAACTGGCTGAATATTGGGGTTGAGGAAGAGGGAAGTCAAGGTAGTTCTGAGATTTCCAACTTGGATGACTATAAAGATATGGGTACTATAAAAAGACATAAGGAAGTTTGGAGAGGGTCCAACTTTAGGGGGGGAAATGATGAGAATAGATTTGAAGGTGATAGGATTGAAACAGAACATAGAATAGACAGCTGGAGATAGGAAATTGAAACTCACAGGATTAATAAGATTACATGGTAGGACCAGGGATAGGCTAAAGCCAGCTCATGCTGGCTTTCCAGAGCTCATTATTAGATTTTCAGTGTGAGAATTTACACCTTGGAAATAATCAAAACCTGCAAAATCAGAGCCAGATTTATTATTTTGTTGGTTGCCTAGATTTAGGTAATTGATGAAAAAAGTATTAATAGTACAGATTAACTTGAAAGTGTGTCCAGCACACATTTTCCTCCCTGGTGAGCTGGTTGTTAAACATTTACCAGTCCACCATTGGGTAGAATTTACACAACCAGAGACAACAAGGTTTTAAACACGTACTTTCTTACTCCACAGGTTGCACTATTCCCAATACAATAAGTTCAATGAGCATTTATCAAGCACTTAGCAGAGACACAACTAGGAACGCTGGCACCTGGGAGAAATTTGGTTGAGTAGGATTAGGTGTTCAAAAGAACTAGCAGTACCCTAAATGGTTGAGGTAGACTGGAAACAGGGGTCATGGGAACTGGAGAGGCTAAGCTACTGGGAGACAAGGATGTTGAAAGGGGGCAGAGATTGGGGGGAATAACTCTGTGAGTCAAGTACTAAATTTATTGTTAAGTATAGAGAGTGACCAGAAAGAAGGTCCACAGATAACAGTGACAAGGATCTAGATATATGGAACTTTTGGGGGGGGGGAGGGAATAAATGAAACTTTAAAGAAGATATAGTTACTGAACGAAAAAGGAAGGGTCTGAAAGTTGTGACCAGCACAGTTGTATGGCCCAGCAACCAGCTGAATAAAAGAGAGAGACAGGGATGTATTGAATAGTCTATTTATTACAGAACCATTTCATACAGGCCCAAGATACAAGAAAATCATAAGGCTTATATTCCCTATAGCAGAAATTCCTAGTGACGGAATGCAAGGACCCTTCTTTGGAATTGACCACTCCTATCCCAGCCCAAGGCTAATTATTCATTAAGACTTCATCCTAGGACCGTGTCCAGAAGCACAAACAAACAGGGAGTCACAAACAAGACTTGCTAATTAACTACCCCGAAAACTTCTTTAGTTATTCATAGAAACAATGAAAGCATCCATCCAACAAGATTATATTCTTCCTGCATATCTGCCCAGTGACCTCATAGAAGAAAGGAACATTTCCTTAATGGGGTCAGGGGACCCCTGAAAGTCTGGTCTACTACATCTCCCTCATTTTATTTATTTGTAGGAGAGAGGAACATCCCATTAGCAAAGCCTGGGAGACTTCTGGGAGTTCTCTGCATCTCTCCTATATTAACTATATATAGGAGAGGGCAACATCCCATTAACAAAGACTGGGAGACTTCTGGGAGTTCTCTGCATCTCCCCTATATTAACTATATAGGGCTACAGGCAAAATCATGCAGTTGGACATTATATACAACTTGTTGAATGATATGAGAAAAACAGGAAATGAGGATGGGTAAACAGATACATAAAACCAGTAGCACCACCCCTATTCCTAGGAAAGTTATAATTTGCTGTATTTGCCCAGGTAATATACCCTGAGCTCTCTTAATCCACTCAATAATGTTTTGTGCCTCTGGATTTGGTAGTAGTGACTGCTGTCTTTCCTGATCCATGAGGTGAGCCAAATTCTCCAAATCATGTATATCAAGAGATGTGTTACGGTCACCCCATAGCCCATTAAGATGATTTCTAATTTGAGCCATGTCATATTCTGACTCGTTATATTTTTGTTTACCATACAGAAATACATATATCTATAATCACATATTAACTTTTGTTTAACTTGCATTAATTCAGTTTCCTCAGCTAAAGCAATTGCATCATCTCTGAGCTGTGTTATTGCTTTATAGAAATTCTTATTGATTTCTGATTGTAACAAAAACCCTTGTGAAACATCGGCAGACAATTCATGCAAAAATTGAGCTTGCACTATCTGATTTTGTACAGTACTGACAGACATAGACACAGCAACACTGCTTACTATAGTGGAAATTAAAGCTATTATCCCAACAACAATATAGGAAATACATCTCTTTTTTTTATTAAAATCCAATTGCTGATTAATTTGAGCAACAGAATGATCAGCATGAGAGCAAAACCAATGCTCACTCTCCACAGGAATCATAATCATACTAGGCCTTCTTATAACAAATAGCAAATGTCCCAAAGAAGTATTATCATGACATTCAGAAACCTTATAATTGACACACGTGACATTATAATGCTTATCAACTTTTTATCTTATCAAGATATTTACATTGCTAATATTTCCCCACATGAATGCACACCTCCCTCCTAAACAAGCATGTACAAAGCTGTGGTCAGTCTTGCTCAAGTATGTCCCATTAGGCGCAAAGTAGCAAAAACTGTTGTTATTGGGGCCCATGGCAAAGGGATTTTCCATATTTCCAGGTTTCCTCTCTGTAAGTGTCCAAACCAGTTTTGTTTAGGATACCCTCCAAGTCTATGTTTAATGTTCGTGTCATTGTGCCAAGAAATGTAGGTTTGCTGATCTACCTGGTGGCAAGCAGGCACATCAGTCCTACAATTCAAAAATGGAAGATCCGCTTGACCTGAAGATAAGTCCCATTTGTTTCCGTCTGGACACTTTGCCTGATGTCTAACCCACAATCCTGAACAATTGGAAAAAGTCCCCCAAATTCCCATAGTATATGTTGTGATGTTCTCAAGGCTTACAAATTCCTTAGCTCTGAAAATTCCTTTGGCATGGAGGTTCTCATTCAGCTCCTTCTTAACAAGGGCTCCAGCCCTTTTGAATCTGCCCCAAGGCTATTTCTCATAATGATACTTGATAATTCCTACTAAGCTACAGGAGGATGTATTAAGAGTAGAAAAACACAAAGGTGGTTGATCCACTAATCCAGTAAAATTAAAATCAAGCACAGGACAGGTCACATTTAAATTATGAATATCAAAACTTTTGGCAATAAGGACTGATCCGTTTCCTTCTAAAGTGATTTGTGGAAGGAATTCCCTCCACCTGACCATTTCTACCCAAGGCGGGTGGTCCATGACTGCCCAGTGTTTTGTAGAGGCAACAATTTAAAGCTGAGGAAAGATAGTAGCAATCAGGACCACCATCCGTTTGCCCTCATGTCAGCTCTGGCTCCTCCTCTGCTGTTGGCTTTGCCTGGTTCTAGTCCTGGGGGCAGGCCCAGTGTGCTGTCTCTGCACTTGTTGCCACGGTCCTTGATCTCCTTCCCGGTATCCAAACCTCCTCCTAGTCATCTGTGGAAACACACAAATAGCCTCGGCTGCGCACTGTTACTCTGTGCGGACCACACCATAGTCCCTTATCATTTTTCCACATCACCCATTCAGTAACTGCAGTTGCCTGGGGCTGTGACCTTTTAGAATTGCCAATTGTATGGTCAGTAATGCCCCAAAATTTTTCAGCTGGTGTTTTATTTTCATGATCTAATGTTAAATAATTTATTACATATAATGATAACCCCAAAATTCGTCTTGGGGTACCCATGCACCAGGTTCCTCCTTTTAGTTTTTGAAGAGCAGTTTTAAGTGTGCAGTTTTTTGTTTCAACAATAGCCTGACCTGTGGGGTTATAAGGAAGACTTGTAACATGGTGAATACCCCATTGAAAACAGAATTCAGCAAAGTTTTTTGAGGTGTAAGCGGGACTATTGTCAGTCTTTAATTGTTTTGGCACACCTGCAGTAGCAAAGCATGTAATAAGATGTTCTTGAACACAAGAAGTTTTTTCTCCAGACATAGCAGTTGCCCATGTAAACCCTGAATATGTGTCCATGGTTATATGTATATATTTTAGCCTCCCAAAAACAGAATAATGAGTAACATCAAATTGCCAAATTTCATTGGGTAACAGTCCACAGGGATTTACACCCTTCAGTATAAAGGGACTGCAAACAACACATGATGGACAACTTTTAACTATTTGTCTAGCCTGTTCTCTAGTGATACCAAAAGTCTTAGCAAGCATTCTAGCAGATTGGTGGAGTTTATGATGGGATTCCCTTGCTAATTCTAATGATCCCACAAGGATTTGATCAGCTATATAATTTCCTTTAAAAAGTGGTCCAGGAAGACCAGTATGAGAAGGGATATGCATAATGTAAAAGGGATGTGATCTGTGTTGTACGATATCTTGTAAATCACAGAACAACGTGTACAACGGAGTTTTGCTTCTACATAGATTGGCTGTTCCTATCTTTGAGTTACTAGGGCTACATATTGAGAATCTGTAATAATGTTAATAGGCTAAGGAAATAAAGTGAGAGCAGATATTATAGCGGTGAGTTTGTTTTTTTGTGTGGAATCATAACGAGTGGTGATCATTTTCATAACCTGTTTATCTGGACAGTACACAGAAGCTCTGTAGTCTTTCTGTGGCATCAGTAAATACATTAAATCCTGAAACAGGTTGATCCTTACATACCTTAGTGATTATGAACTCATTGTTTGTTAAGAATCTAAAAATACCTTTTGGTATATAATGTGGTATGGGGATAGCACATATTAACAATAATTGCCGAGATTTCTTGATTCTCAACCAATGCTGGATTTGGTCTTAAGTATAAAGAATTTTCATAACTTCAGGCAAATGACCACTTAGGCATAAGCATTGTCTGATCATTTTCTTTATGAGTTGAGACATCCCATCAGGGTAAGTTTGTAAAGAATATTTTGGCTGATGTGAAATATAACCCCATTCAATCACAAAATTATTTTGCATTAAAGCACCTGTAGGGCTGTATTTCATGCTGAGCACCGTGAGCTGTATTCCTGCAGAAGGATCTATCCTATATGTAATTGCAGTTCTAATAGCTTCATGAATGTAATCCAAAGCATTCCTAGCTTCAGGTATAACAATTCTAGAACTCAGGTTGGTATCACCTTGATAAACACTCATTTGAGATACCCAGACTAGATCTGATCCAATTTATATCTCCTATAAGCTTTAGCAAGTCATTTAAGGTTTTAATATTATCCCTCCTAATTTCCATTTTCTGAGGTGCTATAGGAGTATTCTGAATTTTATTGCCTAAATACATAAAAGGAGCTGTCTTCTGTATTTTTTTCAGGGGCTATTTTAAGTCCCACAGCAGTGAAATTATTTGTAACCTCCTCTAATATCTTCTCTAGAGTAAATACATCTTGGTGTGCACATAGAACATCATCCATGTAATGAATTAGGTAAACTGTAGGATATTTGTCTCTAGTCGGTTCTAAAACCTTTGCCACAAACTTTTGACATAATGTGGGACTGTTTTTCATCCCTTGGGGCAATACTTTCTAACAGTATCTTTTTAGGGGTTCTCTTAGACTTATGGAAGGTATTGAAAATGCAAATTTTTCTTGGTCCTGACTTTGGAGAGGTATGCTATAGAAACAGTCCTTTATGTCTATGACCCACAAAGGCCATTGTGCTGGTACCATATTAGGAGATGGTAAGCCAGGCTGTAATGCCCCCATATCCTTCATGACTTCATTTATTTCCCACAAATCCATAAACATCCTCCATTTTCCAGATGTCTTTTTTCTAATTGCGAAAATTGGAGAATTTCATGAGCTATTTGTCTTTTCAATGTGACCTAGCTCCAGCTGTTCTTGCACTATGTCTAATAGGCCAGTGATTTTTTCGGCACTTAGGGGCCACTGATCCACCCCTACTGGTTTTGAGGTAAGCCATTCAATAGGATCGGCTGTTGGCTGCCGATCAATCAGGGCCCCTCCTGAAAATTTGTTGTGATGGTAACCTTAAGTTGTGATAAAATATCTCTGCCCTGTAAAGCCATTGGCAAGCCAAGCAATATGGCTGAAATTTTCCTGACATGCTCTCAAATTCCCAAGTAAGTTTCCTCACACTTTGAAAGGGCTGGCTAACTTCTCCTATGCCCCTCATGTTTATATCTGATTCTTGGACAATCCACTTTGGGTCCCATTGTTCTTGATTGATAATGGACCTGTCTGCCCCAGTGTCTAACAGACCCTGAATTCTCCTGTCCTCCACGTATATATGAAGAATGTGCCTTGAGGTCGTAATGATTTGGGACCACATGAACTCTGGGTTCTGTATTTGAAATATCCATTGATCCTTTTTTAATTGAATCATGGAATTGCTGGGATTAGTAATTTTAATTTTGATTTTATTATAATCTTCCCAGTCCTTTTGTTCCACATAAGTTGGAGTGAATTGTATATCCATGTATTCCCCTTCTGAGGTTAACAAAAGTACCCCTGTGGCTGGAGAGGGACTTCTAAAAACTACTTCTCTCTCCTGGCCGGGATAAATATTTAGGGATGTAACCTCAGGTTGTAAAATAACAGAAGTTACTTCAGAGGGGGAAAGATACAAATTGGCTTGCCCTCCTGAACCTCTGGAGTCCCAAACTGGATATAAGTCCCTGCACTTTTTTGTGGGCCCTGGACTTGGCCCTTGAGGCCATTTCCCGAATTTCTAAATCTATTATTCTGAAGTCCAATAAAAGCCCTTATGACATTTGGGGCATTTTGTTTTCGGTCATGCCTCACCATTACTACCCCTTCTACATTCTCTTTTGAAATGACCCATTTTACTGCATTTAAAACAATTCTTGTTTTGTCTATTTGCGGCTGCTTGAGCTTCTGCTAAAATTTGCGCTTGAAAGACCATGGATTTTACCTCCATAGATTTTTGAATTAATTGATCCAAGCAGGCATCAGCAGGAAGGGCCAAAAAGGCTTTCTTATGATCTATGTTGCAATTCCCTCTAGCTATTTGTCTTACAAATTCTTCCAGTCCTGCAGTACTTCCTAATGTGCACTCAGCTGCTTGTTATATTTTGGCCACAAAATCAGGAAATGACTCCTCAGGGCCCTGCATAATATTTGTAAAAGTTTTTCCTGATTGGCCAGAACTGATTATCTCCTTCCATGCTTGCATTGCACACTCTTGAATAGCATTATATACTGCCACTGAATAGTTCATTTGCATTTTAGGTAATGTATTAGGCCCTTCACCCAAAAGCATAAAAATACTGGGTGAGTTAGGTCCCTCTGCTAACATGAGATCATATAGTTTGCTATGACATTTTCCCTTATAATTGGCCTCCCACTGTAAGTAATCACCTGGGGTGAGACATATTTTAGCTGTTTGCTTCCAATCATATGGTGTCAAAGCTGTGGCTGCTAAATTTTCCAATAATGACACTGTATAATTAGCTGTTGCCCCATACTCTTGTACGGCCTTTTTCACCTCCTTAAGATCTTTTACATTTAATTTTTGCCATGTTCTATTACCCTGGGCATCTGTTATAACAGGGTATGTTAACAAATTGTAGCCTTTAAATCCCATTCCTCGGAATGCTTGTCCTTCCTCTTTCATAAGTTTTTGAAAAGGTGTATATAATTCTGAAACTGTGGTGGGACTGCCATCAGACTTCCTGGGTTTTTCAGGTCCATATGTGGAATTATAAGATGGACACTGAGTGAGGTTAAGAGGTTTGGTATTTTTTAGGAATTTTTCTCTTTTCCAGGGTCCTTCTCCCACAAATTCAGAAGATGTGGTCTCTTCCTGATCACTGCCTTCGCTCTCACCCATGACACTCAATATTTCTTTAAGATCTGTTTTGTCTGCTAGACACACTTTGATAACATTATAAATTGCAAATATGGAACCAGAATCACTCTCCTGCCCATTCTCCTTAAAATAATTAGCTAGGGCCTCTCCCACTACTTCCCAATCTGGTCCTCTGATCTGAGAGCTGCTTGGGAACCATGGAGCTGCTTGATAGACTATTTTTAGAAATTTCTTTAGAATCTGTTTCTTAAATGAAATCCCTTTCTTACAGAGTATTAAGTTGTAATATTCTCAGATCTTTTCCTTCATCTTTTAAACCCTTCACCAAGTTTCCTCCCATTTTTATGTCTCTGTGAACTCCGAAGTTTGAAAACTGAAAAACTGAGCAAGCCGGTGATCACTCTTCATAGAGCCTTCCCCTTACCTTGAATGAAATCCGTTGTCCCTTGGATCTCTTGTGGGCCAGCTACCTGCCGGCAACTCCAGGGGAACCAGTTGCTAGAGACTTGACTGTCATCCTGATGCCCCAATGTTGTGGGCGCCACTTATTGTGACTAGCACAGTTGTATGGCCCAGCAACCAGCTGAATAAAAGAGAGAGACAGGGATGTATTGAATAGTCTGTTTATTACAGAATCATTTCATACAAGCCCAAGATACAAGAAAATCATAAGGCTTATATTCCCTATAGCAGAAACTCCTATGTGACAGAATGCAAGGACCCTTCTTTGGAATCGACCACTCCTATCCCAGCCCAAGGCTAATTATTCTTCAAGACTTCATCCTAGGACCATGTCCAGAAGCACAAACAAACAGGGAGTCACAAATAAGACTTGCTAATTAAGTACCCCGAAACTTCTTTAGTTATTCATAGAACCAATGAAAGCATCCATCCAACAAGATTATACTCTTCCTGCATATCTGCCCAGTGATCTCATAGAAGAGGGGAGCATTTCCTTAATAGGGTCAGGGGACCCCTGAAAGTCGGGTCTACTACAGAAAGTTGCACAAGGCCTCAGGTAATTGGATTTCTCCTCTTGGCTCTGTGTTTCAAGATGCAGTTGCTTTGGAGAGGGAATTAAGAGAGATGGTTTCCTTAGGAAAAAACTAGTTTCAGTAAGGACCAGGTAGATGGCCCAGCGCATAGAGTACTCAGCCTAAAAGTCAGGAAGATTCATCTTCCTGAGTTCAAATTTAGCCTCAGATACTTGCTAGCTGTGTGATCCTGGACAAGTCACTTAACCCTGTTTCAATTCCTCATCTGTAAAATGAGCTGGAGAAAGAAATGCAAAATACTCCAGTATCTCTGCTAAGAAAACCCCAAGTTGGGTCATGAAGAGTTGGACACTACTGAACAACAACAAAGTTTCAGTGAGCATCAGAAGATGGGAGGAATGCTACTGATCCTCTTGTGGGTCCCATGGTAACCTAGGCATCCATATGGCATGGGGTCCTGGACCAGTCAGTGGAGGGGTTGGGTAATCAGAAGGGAATGGGTAAATCAGATAGCCTATTCTCTAACAGGAAAGAATGTGTACCTCCTGGGAGGGAAGGGGAGATAGTCAGGGATATGGAACCTGTGGCCTCAAGGGCACAAATATACTTATCTATTTGGAGAGGACAGTTAACTTTTCTTTAGTTTTTGCTTCAGACTGGCTGCCTAGAGCCACAACTGTTAATTGTTGAGAACCAGGTGTGCAGGCGTGTGCCTGCATCAACTCTGAGTGTGAGGAAACAAACCCTGGGTGTTGAGAAATGCTCCAGAGCATAATCCTAAAAGAACACTATCAAATCATCAGTTGTGTCAAGAGTATTAAGGGTTCTCCTTCAAAGTCAGTTTTTTTATATGATCAAATAAACATTGTTTCACTAGAGAGATAGGTCAAGTTTCATTTCCTGACTACTTGGTTTCCAAACAAGAAGTTACTAAAAAATGAAACTTGTAGACATCTTCCCCCAATCATCTTATTTCTATCAGGATATCGGGTCAGAAGACCTCTCTCTTCCTTAATGTGTGTTGTTTTCTAAATGGATACATTTCATTTTAACAGCGCAGACAAATCTAAGCAAATAAACTACCTCCTGAGCAAGGCACTTAATGTCTCTGGGACTAAGAGTCTTGAGAATCTGATATTTTCTGAATTTGATAACTTCTAAGGTCCCTTCCAGACCTAATCTAGAATATAAACCTCCCCCAAAATGTATCCTTTTCAAAAGCAAAATAGCATAAAACTGTAATTGGTACTGGAAGTCTGCTAAGTACATGTATTACACTTTGATATCATTTGTTACAAAGAAAGAAGGTTACAGATTTTAACTTTAATAAATGGGTACAAATGTCTCCATTATGTTTGGCTTGAGACTTGTTGCTATTTAATATTATCTTCATTTACATAGTTGGATATAGCATGTATATATGATACATGATATAGTAAGTGGAGAGAAAGATAGTCTCAGTCAGGAAGATCTGGGTTCAAGTTCCACTTTTGACAAATCCTGGCTTTGTAAGTTTAAACAAGCACCTTACTCTCCCAGAGATTACAGAGGCGGAGTCAAGATAGGGGGGGTAAGAAAGGGACTTGTTTGACATCTCCCCCACATGCGGCCTTGAGTCTGCAGGTTCCCCACTCTTTCCCTAGATATTAATGTTCTCTCTCATCAAATTATCTTGTATAATTTTGGGACAATCAGGGCCCAGTCCCTAGAGTATGTTCAGATTTGCCCTTCCTGCTGGGTGACCATGTGCAATATTTCCTGATTTCAATCTAATACATGGAACCTTGATATACCTACTCCTAGCCATGAGTGACTGACTCCCAGGCTAGTTTTATCTGGTGATTTTCTGGTTGTTTAAGGAGTCAGACTCAATGACTCAGGAGGCATGGAGCCAAAATTTAGTTCCAATACAAAAGGAACTCTATGTCCCTCCCCTCCTTTAGCTCTTTTGTCCTTTTCCTTCCCGGTATTAAGCAAGTACTGCTTTGAACCACTGAGTGGGGGGAAGGACCATGGCTGTCTTATGACCCACCCTACCAATACCTGACTGTGAACGCATAGTGCCTCTCTTTGTGGTTGTTTTGTTTTTTTGGTTTCTTTGGTGTTTATTCTTTCCTGAGCTTAGTGAATGAGTATTTGAGGGAAAAATTGACTAGGTTATGTCCTTGTGAACTTCCAGAGGGCAGATCATAAAAGGTTCTCTCAGCAACTGAATTTGGAAGCAAATATCACTGGATTCAATAGCAATGGCAACCAACTTCCCTGAGGAACCAGTAGAGCGGCCAAGCAATTGACCCATTCCAGTAGTAGATTGACTTGTCAACCTAGACACCTAGCTCCTTGAGGAGCCAGCTCAGTCAAACAAGGGAGCAGTTCATCCATAAACTATTACTTTCTCTGAAGTGAACTTGATGGGGACTTCATGAAGTGAAACAAGGACTCCAAGGGTCAGGAATCAGGAAGGACACCTTCTCCTACCCACACATGTTCCCTATGTATGTACCTTATTACCTTTGTATATTAAGTATGTACATTAAATGTCCCCAGGGACCTTGTGTGTTAATAGTTTGCCTCTCATTTTATTTTTGCAAAATCTGTTCTTTCTATGCCTTGTGAAAACTAATGCATGTTGTTTGATATTGGGGACACATCAGATGGGATCTCACAAGTAATAGACCTAATCTCACAACTCCTGGTGGCAACCCCTAGAATTTGGGTGTGGAGAAGCAGTCATCCCCTGGAGCAGGAGTAGGGAATCCATGGTCCTCTAGGTCCTCCCGTGTGGCCCTTTAACTGAATCCAAACTTCACAGAACAATTAAAAGGATTTCTTTGAGGCTGCAGGTTCCCCACAACTGCCTGGGGAGTCAACAAGTCAAATCCGATGGAGAGTTTGGTGGAAGAGTTCAAAGTGAGGGTGTTGACTACTTAACCCACATTCTGCATCTCTTAAACTCCTTGAAGGCAGAAACTGTACTTTTTCTTCCTCTCTCCAGGGCCCAGCATGTGCCTCACCCATAATAAACATTTTAAAATGCTTGTAGATTGGTCCTTTCAAATGTTGTGTTTTACTCATTAGTTTGACAATTAAAGTCATGCTTGTGGATTATTCCTTATTCCACAAAAACTAGTTGTTAGTTGAATGAATTACAAGTGATGGGAGTGAGTTGTTGTGAATGCCTTGGTAGGATTTCTCCATGGTATAAATTGAATATTTAAATGTTATAAACTCTGTTGCATCCTGAATATGTGCAATAATCATTGAATATTGTAAACCATTTAGTTTACCTTCCCAATATAAATTTGCTTCCTGTCATGCCAATGCAATATTTACAGCACCCACAATCACAATAAAGACTGTGACTATAAGTTTCACATGATGTTTGATCGCAAAATATACCAAACTCTCCAGATAGAGGATAGAACTGAAGCATTTATTTAGACACCAGAAAACCCAATCCCAAAACCAGTAAGTCAATTCTATCATAGTACCAAAGATATTCAGAAGCCATAATAATGCTAAGAGCCACAGCATCCTTCAGCCTTCCCGAAAACCAATACAAGATCAATATTTACTCACAAACCTCTCCATCTCCTTAATGAGTATCCTCTCTCCCCCACTTTCTTGCTACCTCTAACCACCAGCTTTCTGTGGACTCTGCTTCCCTTTAGCAAACTCCTCCCACCACAGGCTCCATGTGACTACATTTAGCCTATTAGGGGCAGAATTTATCTTCACAGCAGGGAAGTTTCTGTGGGCTCTGCTCCAACCTTCAGTAAATTCCCTCCATCACAGACTTCATGTGATTACATTCAGCCTATCAGGGAGTGGAGTTTACTTTCAAAGGGGCAAGGAAGATCTTCTAATTCCTATTCTCATTACACTTCCTTAACCACAAAATGAGAACACCTTCTAAGGGCACTGGTATGGTTTTCTACATTTGACTTTCCATTTATTGTTTTAAATTTTTAATGATATCTTTTATTTTTAATATTACTTTCATTTATGAATATATCCCTCTCCTCACTCAAGGAGCTATCCTTTATAACAAAAACAAAAAGAAAAGAAAGAGAAGGAAAAACAATGCAGCAGAATTTACCCACACATTTAAGTATGATAGAATGGAAAATGATCCATACTCATGGTCTCCCACTGACGAGGCGATCTGAACCCCTAAAAGGAGACCATGACTTTCCGACGTGGTCCAGGTCCCTGAAGTTGGACTTTAACCAATGAACTGACTCCCAGTTAATTATCTGCCCTTTCATTCTCTGCACCTGGCCCCACCCTAGACTGTCACTCTCTTAATTCTCTCTACCCTTTCTCTGTTCCCACAGTCTTATATATAAGATTCATCTTGCCTACATTAAGGCGCTCAGATTCAATCTGACCCATTAGTCAATACAAGTGTCACAAATGCTCAGATTCCTTAAGAGTCTGGCCAATACAGCAGATTTTTAGAATCATACCCACCCTTTATCAGTGTTTTAATAAACTTTGTCTTTGGCTGAAAGAAGGCATGGGTTGAATTCATTTGGGCAGGACCCATGTGTCAGTATTTCAGAGTCCCAACACCCCTAAATCTCAACACCACCAATCCAGGGAAGTAAGAGAGGTTCATTTTTTTTTTATCTCATCTTTGGGAACAAACTTGGTTATTATAATTTCATTATCTTCAGTTTGATTTCTGTTGTTAGTTGCATTTACAATGTTGTCAATGTACACACTGTTTTCTTGGTTCAGCTTATTTCAATCTGCCTCAGCTCATATAAGTCTGAATTCTTCATATTCATAATTTCCTATGGCCCAGCAGTACTCCACTACATTCATGTACCACAATTCGTTTAGCCATTCCTCAATCTATAAACATTTATTTTGTGTTCAGTACTTTGCTACTATGAAATATGCTGCTATGAATATTTTGGTGGGCTTGAGGCCTTTCTTTCTTCTTTGACCTGGGTGAGGTATGTGCAGTGTGTATTTGCCTGGCAGTGGGATCTGTGGGTCCAGGGGTATGCACATTTGATTCACTTTTTTTTTTTTTAGCATAATCTCAAATTGCTTTTCAGAATTGTTGATACAATTCACAACTTCACCAACAGTTAATGGATGGAGATGGAGGTGAAGGAGTGCATTCAAGACATAAGGGATCACTTGTGAAAAGCATGGAGATGTGAGAAGGAATGTTGAAAATAGGAACTAGTCAGTGTATCAGCAAGCACCCAGCACACCCAGGGCGGCTACTAGCACAGGTTCTTAGATCTGCTTTTCTAAAGGAAAGCAACTCAAAATGGGTTAACAATCTTACTTTAATCAATCAAATATCATTTACCTAGTTCAGGGGGAAAAGTCGG